>WOVY01009962.1:852500-892791 GCA_013436015.1 Rhipicephalus annulatus | reverse complement strand
AACTCATCCCGTGATGAAGGGAGGACCCCTCCCGAAACTGTTGGAAATAAATATATTTATCCTTGTTGACAACGCTCCCGTTGTGCCATACCCCATACCTTCCAGAAGACTAACTGGCCCATTGAATTACTTCCACTATATATATATATATATATATATATATATATATATATATATATATATATATATATATATATATATATATTGTTAAGCGGTTTATTTACGGACACTCAGCGATGATTCACGACAGCGACAGTCAATGCGGGGATCGAACTCTCTGCACGATCTGCTCTTCTTCTTAAGAAAAGGGCGACCCACTAGAAGGCGCTGAAGAGGATGACCCACTGTTCAAAGGCTTTACCACAACTACCCCCGGGTACGAAAAGGGAGAAAAGGGAGCAGTAGTACTGGCCTGGCGACCTAACAGCTGGTTACAATGAGCGGGTCATGGTAGGCCTTGAGGCGCTCCACGTTAACAATGTCACGTCCTCGACGACGCATGTCCGAAGATTGTTCGATGGGTTCAATCAAGTAGTTGACTGGGGAAGTGCATTTGACGACACGGTAGGGGCCTTCGTAGTTAGGCAATAGTTTTGAAGATAGGCCAGTGGCAGTAGTAGGGATCGAGAGCCAGACGAGCGCTCCAGGAAGGAATGTGGGTGCAGTAGTACTGGCGTCAGCGCGAATGCTTTTTTGCCACTCTTGATCATGCGCAGTAAAGGTCTTTGCAAGCTCTCGACATTCTTCAGCAAGCTTGGCTGTAGCAAGAAATAGGTGCCCACTCAGACGGATCTGGCCTGTATGGAAGTATCATGTCGATGGTGTGTGACAGGTGCCTTCCATATAATAAAAAGAAAGGTGAAAAGCCAGTAGTGCTCTGAGGGGCGGTATTATATGCGTAGGTGACGAAGGGTAGAATGGAATCCCAATTTGTGTGATCGGCGGCGACGTATTTGGAGAGCATGTCGCCCAGCGTACGGTTGAAGCGTTCTGTGAGGCCATTCGTCTGCGGGTGGTAAGCAGCAGTTTTGGCGGTGAACAACGTTGCACTCTTTGAGAATGGCTTGAACGACTTCAGACAGGAAGACACGGCCTCGGTCACTGAGCAGTTCCTTGGGTGGGCCGTGTCGCAGAATGAATCGTTGGAGCAGAAAGGAAGCCACATCGCTCGCTGTAGCCGCGGGAAGAGCGGCCGTTTCGGCGTATCGCGTGAGGTGGTCCACAGCAACAATGGCCCAGCGGTTACCAGCCGACCTTAGTGGAAGTGGCCCATACAAATCAATGTCAACACGCCCAAACGGCCTGGCAGGGCAAGGTAGAGGTTGCAGGCCTACCGGCGACGGTGCGTTGAAGTTTTGCGGCGCTGACATTCTATGCAGGAGCGAACGAATTTCCGCACGTAGCGGTACTTGCCGCGCCAAAAGTACCGTTGGCGAATGCGGGGGTAAGTCCTTCGATACCCCGGAGTGTGCACACTGCGGATCAGAATGAAAGAATTCGCATATGTCAGAGCGCAGACTGCGAGGTATGACTAGTAGCCACTGGCGGCCGTCACCGTGGTAATTGCGTCGATGGAGGAGGTCGTCGCGAACTGCGAAATGGTGGGCTTGTCGACACAACGCGCGAGTGGATGGAGTGGGATGGATCAGTCAGCAAGTCTATCAGTGAGGCAATCCATTGATCCTTGCGCTGTTCAGTAGCAATAGCATGAATGCTAATCGAGAGAAATGGCAAGGTGAGACCCTGAGTTGTTGGCATTGTCGTCAGGCAAGGGAGAGCGCGACAGGGCGTCGGCGTCAGCATGTTGCCTTCCATTGCGGTACAGCACGCGGATGTCATAGTCTGGCAGGCGAAGTGCCCAGCGGGTGAGACGGCCTGAGGGATCTTTCAATGACGACAACCAGCATAGTGCGTGGTGGTCGGTGACGACATCAAACGGGCGACCATACAAATAAGGTCGGAACTTTGCAAGGGCCCAGACGATTGCCAAACATTCTTTCTCGGTGACTGTGTAATTAGTCTCGGCTTTAGTAAGCGTACGGCTCGCGTACGCCACGACATATTCCGGGAACCCTGGTTTGCGCTGCGCAAGGACAGCGCCGAGGCCGACACCACTGGCATCCGTGTGTACCTCTGTAGGGGCCGTAGGATCGCAGTGGCGGAGTATGGGAGGCGACGTCAACAAAACAACGAAGTGTACTGAAAGCGTCGTCGCACTGTGATGACCACGAATGGAGAGGCCCGTTACTTTCCGAGAAGCTTCGTCAGCGGCGATATGATAGTCGCGAAGTTTCGAATAAAGCGCCGAAAGTAGGAACACAGTCCTACGAAACTGCGCAGTTCCTTCACGGATGTCGGCTTGGGGAACTCGGTCACGGCCCAAAGCTTGGTTGGATCAGGAAGAATTCCGTCCTTGGACACGGCGTAGCCGAGTATTGTCAGCTGCCGAGCTGCAAATTGGCACTTCTTTAGGTTCAGTTGCAGACTGGCGTTTCTCAGACGCGTTAAAAACATGCCGAAGGCGTTGAAGGTGCGTCGAGAAGTCAGGAGCGAAAATGACGACGTCATCGAGGTAGCACAGGCACGTGTGCCATTTCAGGTCACGCAGAACTGTATCCATTATGCGCTCAAAGGTGGCGGGCGCATTGCACAGCCCAAAAGGCATAACGTTAAACTCGTACAAGCCGTCGGGGGTGACAAAAGCGGTCTTTGGTCGAGCGTCCTCAGCCATAGGTACTTGCCAGTACCCTGAGCGCAATCGAGGGATGAAAAGAATTCTGCTCCTTGCAGGCTGTCAATCGCGTCATCTACTCGCGGTAGTGGATACACGTCCTTACGAGTGACCTTGTTTGAGGCGTCGGTAGTCCACACAGAACCGCACAGAACCGTCCTTCTTCGTGACGAGAACGACAGGAGATGCCCAGGGGCTGCTAGAGGGGCGAATAACATCGCGGCGAAGCATGTCGTCGACTTGCTCGTTGATTACACGGCGTTCTGTGGGAGATACGCGATATGGACGTTGCCGCAGCGGTGGATGTGCGCCTGTGTCGATGCGATGCGTAACGGTGGATGTGCGGCCGAGAGAAGGTTGAGCGACATCGAAAGAAGAGCGGAATTCTTCCAACAGGCCCAAAAGCTGGGAACGCTGGCCCTGCGTAAGGTCGTCGGGTATGCAGGAACCGAATATATCATCGGATGATGAAGCAGATGTCGAAACAGCACCAAGCGTACAGGAACTTGGGCAGTGCATGTCATCGGGTTGATCCATAACTTGCGCGTCTTCGATGGGCTCCACGCTGCCGAGACATTTTTCCCTCGCACCAACGTAACGCTGTACGGAGATGAGTTCACAACAAAAATAGTGGTGCTGCCGTGAGTGAGTATTGCACTGTCGCGAAAGAAACCAGCAAGCTTTTTCTTATGAAAACACGATGAGATGGTGAGAGGAGTGCAGCGGTGTCAGAAAGGCTTGCGCAGTAGAGCGACACCGCAACGGACGAGTTTTGCAGGCACTTGAGTGTCGTCTCTGACAAGTAACTTGCTTGCAGCGGATGGACTGTCGGCCGGCGTCAAAGAAGAGAATGGCGCGAGTTCTATTTCTGCTGGTGCGCAATGAATGACGGCGTCGTGGCGGGAGAGAAAATCCCATCCTAGGATGACGTCGTGAGAGCATGAAGAAATTATGATGAATTCGACCGCATACATCACGTCCTGAATCATAAGGCGGGCTGTGCACATCGCTGTAGGGTGAATGCTTTGGGCGCTGGCTGTACGGAGGGAGAGCCCGCAAAGCGGCGTAGTCACTTTACGAAGTAATCGGCAAAGTTTTTCGTCCATCACGGATACGGCGGCTCCAGTATCTACAAGGGCAGATGCACGAACGCCATCCACAAGCACGTCTATCACGTTCGACGGGCTTTCCTGAGGGCTTCCGCAGTTCGACAGCATCGCAGCCCTTGCCTCGTGGACTGCGACGACTAGTTTTCCTGGTCGCCCTCGAGTGGACGTGGCCGCATCGGTGACAGTGAGCGACGTCGTGGAGATGGTGAACGGCGGGTAGATGAAACGGGGCGGGTCGACGGTGACATAGGCGGCGGTTGGTCATAAGAGCCGCTTGACTGGCTGGGAAAGTTGGAGGCGACCTGCGGTTGCTGCACACGATTGCAATATCGTGCGACATGACCGGCGCAACCGCAAGCAAAGCAGATGGGGTGATTATCAGCAGTGCGCCATTGTTTGCTGGTCGCATCCATGTCGCAGAACGCGATTGGCGAGCCGGCTGCTGATATGAGTGCATGGTAGGCGGCACTCGGGGCACGTGGGTGACGCCGGCCGTATGTAGGCGAGACTGGTTCTCCAAAGGCCTGGGGCCTCACGACGGTGTCGGTGTAATCTAGCGGAACAGTGACAGAAATCGGTGGGGGCGGCCCTGGCAACAACTTGGGCGTAGCTGAGTGGCACAGATGCAGGGGGTGGGCTGGTGGTATTCAGGGACGACCTCCGCGATTTCCTGCTGAATGGCTCGGCGGAGCGGAGGTAGAAGTGTACTTGATGGCTGTTGAGCTTGTTGTGGGGAAGCAAAAGCCAGTAGAGAGACCTGGCGGGCAACTTCCTCACGCACGAACGACTTGATTTCGGTGAGCAAGGTTGCGTGGTCTGGAACTGCTGACAAGGCCGAGAGATCAGCATCACGTGGTGGCGGGCGACGGGTCATCAAGCGCTGCCGCCGCAGCTCGTCGTAACTTTGGCATAACATGATGACTTCGGCCACAGTGCGGGGGTTCTTTGCCAGAAGCATCGTGAAGGCATCGTCGGCGATGCCTTTTAGAATATGAGTGATTTTGTCAGCCTCTGACATGTTCAGGTCGACTTTCTTGCACAAGTCAAGGATGTCCTCGATATAACTTGTGAAGGATTCGCCGGTCTGCTGGGCTCGTTCACGTAAACGCTGTTCAGCTTGCAGCTTACGAACGGCCGGGCGGCCGAACACGTCGACGACAGCGGTTTTAAAAGCGGACCATGTCGGGAAATCAGATGCGTGGTTGTTGTACCACAAGCCGGCCACACCCGCGAGATAGAAAAAACAGGTTGCCGAGTTTACCTGCCTCGTCCCAATGGTTGGGGACGCTCACGGGTTCGTACATGGCCAGCCAGTCCTCGACGTCGGTGCCATCCGCTCCGGTGAATACAGGAGGGTCGCGGATGCGGGAGACCCCGGGACATGGCGGCGACGTAGGAGGAAGCGTTTGCTGGGTGGCGTCTTGGTACATGGTTGGAGGCACGGTACGGGATCGAAGCTCCAAGGGCATCGAATGCTGACCGAAGGTGTTTGAAGGGCACAGCACTCTCAGCACTCTCCACCAAATTGTTAAGCGGTTTATTGACGGACACTCAGCGATGATTCACGACAGCGACAGTCAATGCGGGGATCGACTCTCTGCACGAGCTGCTCTTCTTCTTAAGAAAGGGCGACCCACTAGAAGGCGCTGAAGAGGATGACCCACTGTTCAAAGGCTTTACCACAATATATATATATATATATATTCTGTGTTTGACACAACATTAATGAGATCTAATAGACAGTAAAGACAAGAAAAGTTATTAGACCTAATTAGCTGAAAATCCCATTGAACCTTCCCTAGTATATTTAAAAAGAGTGTGCCAAGGAAATTTATCATACCTAATTGTATTGTAAATGTGCAGGAAGAAAAGAGAAAAGTGGGTGAAAAGACAACTTGCCACAGGCAGGAACTGAACCTGCCACCTTCGAATAACGCATTCGATGCTATACCAACTGAGCTACCACGGCGTCCATCCCCCCATACACTTTATTGAGTAAATATCTGAATTAAGCGTGGGAGTGTCAGTCAGCGCCACTAGTAGCCATTGCAGTGAGTTTATGAGCCTGTTTATGAACACATTTTATGAGCCTGTTTGACGTCACGTAGCACGTGAACTTATACGAGCTGGCAGCTGACAATAATCCCTTGCATACGACCTAAAGGCACGAAGTATGCCAGTACGACACGCTCGCTAATGAATTAAGGAAGTAAGTGTTTACTTGAGGGCTCATTTTTCTGTGCTTGACACACTATTAGAGAAAGTGTAGGGGAAATTATTAGACCTAATTGTAGTGCATATGCGAAGAAAGAAAAGTGGATAAAAGGATAACTTGCCATGGGCAGCAACCGAACTTGCAGCCTTCGAATAACATGTTTGATGCTCTACCACTTGAGCTACCATGGCGGTCATCCCCCCCTTCACTTTGTGGGGCTTATATGTGAAATAATTGTGGGAGTGTCAGTCAGCATCACCAGTAGCTAAGGCGGCGAGTATGGAACATTCTTTGTGAGCCTGTTTGGTGTCACGTCGCACGTGAACCTATTACGCGCTATGCATAGGCGTACCAGCCTGGGAGGGGGGTGCAAGGAAAGCGTGAGCCCTTTGCCTCCCACTGAGAAAAGTTAGGAAAACTGAGCCCCCCTCTCCACTTTCTACAGTGGTCACTGTTGGCTGCACGCTGGGAAAGCAACAATTGAGGCGAAGTTTTCCTTCACCACAGTATTCACTGAATTATTTTATTACGAGAGAATATTAGAATATGGGCGATTTTCTCCAACATTTTTGCTGTGATGATTTTTCTTGTAGGCTCTTGCGGTGCGGGCCGCCTAAGCGGCGCTTTCGCGCCTTGTGCTGTAGCATTTCAAAGCAGGCCAGAGCTAAACAGGGGCCCATTAACATGGCATAACTTGTCCACTCTTTTGCTCTGCTGTGACTGGCTGATGCAGTTACGGATGCGAACGAGCAAACGTTTTATGGACTAGTGAAATCATCTGCTGCTTCAGGAAAATCATTTTCTTTGATCAAAAATAGATATCATCAACGCTGCTTTCTCGAAGCCGCTGTGACCTGAACAATGTTAGGAATGTTGTTTATGGTTCTAGTGTTAACTGGAAGCGCCAAAAAAGTGTTTCCACTTTAGTCTCCGATAAACCTGATCAGCCTGGCGTATGGTAACTTGAAGCGATGGTGGTAGCTTGAAAAATGGTTACTAACAAAGCAGTGGACTCAAGCACAGTGGGAAGCTCAACCTTTAAGCTTGCCCTTTAACTTGACCCAGCGGACTAAGTGGAAGGTGACAGAGTATGGTTTTTAGCACTATAGAGACCAAATTAAGAGGTGGGCTAGAAAGTTTTCATTCAACTCGAATGGTTTTTTGCAGCTGAAAATACAACTTCGACAGCAAAGAAGCACACCCGTGCAGCGCTGCTTATTTCTCTCTCTTCCTTTCTCTCTCTCTCTCTCAGCAAGGAAGAGCTCACAGAGATGTGTGCGCCCACAAACTAGTAAATGCCTTTGTGCTGCAAGTGAAATATTTTATCACGATCATGTTGTTTCATATCGGCAGCTGCTATAAGTAAAAGTTGATAACGTGACCGGCGGCTAGTGTGCTTGAATACTATTTAGAAGATGATGCTCTCCGACTACCCCAAAAAGTTTTAGGTATTGTTCAGCACGTGAATTCCCTGTTTAATGTGCATGCGCTTTAATGAACACCGTGACATATCACAGATTCGTGACGTCGTGTAAGAGGCAGGCGACTTTATGGCGCACAGACAATTTTAAATGCCGAAAAACTAATGGCAAACATTATTTTGTCATTTTGAAAGTAGATGATTCTCTTACTTTTTTTGTTGTCGTTTTCGTGCTCTGCCTATGCGCAGTTTTCTTATCAAAGCTATGACGCTTGGTACGTGTTTTCGAGCATCTTCTTTTGTTATACTTTGTCAACTTGGGTACCTTACGCTGTGTGTGTGTGTGTGTGTGTGTGTATGTGTGTGTGTGTGTGTACGCAATACCAAATAACATTAATTTTAGCATCACCTTTAGAGCTCATCACTTCCACTTACAGTTCGCGGATTTGATGTCGATATGGTTGATTATACGTAATTATTTCATTTTGACAGCTTTGCATCAACTCTTTTTTTTGGCATTTCAAGAACTGATGTCGTATTTGCAATTAAATGCAATAGAATTGGTTGTAATATAATGTATTTGTAGAGAATTACAAGTGAAACTAAAATAAAACTTGTTGGAGGCTGAGGCTAACCCTGTGACTTTCTTCACATTTGCCATACAATTGCTGCTATGAAGTAAAGCTTGAGCAAATTGCTGCACATTCATCTTGATTTCAGCAGCGCACTGGGACACAAGGACTAAGAATGAAAAAATGAGCACAGCACGGGCACTGACTCACAAATGAACTTTGTTAGGAAAAATATGCAAATGAAGGTGAAGGAAAAGTGAACAGAAGACTGATAATCTTTGTAATCAACATGTGCAGGAGGCGCTATGGTATGAGAATTTCGCTTCACTTAGCGTGGTGTAAGGTACACTGATACATTTTTCTTCTTTTCGTCGGATGTGAAACGCTTCAATGACCTCTCTTGCTGTCCGTTGTTTATGACGAGTTAATATCTCTTTGTCGCTGAAGAATCAAGTGAAACCGCATTTTTTACAATAGGCGGCGAGTTAAAATGATTTGGTGTCTGCTAGTTATCGCTCATGCTCCCTAATACGAATATTGACACATCTTCCGCTCGGTCCAGTGTATGGTTTTCCGCATGATGATGAGATTTGATAGATTTGGTATTTGAGATTTGAGATTTGGTATCTTTGCAATCAACATAATGCAAAGTGTGTTTGACGCCGTACTTGTTTGTTTTGTTTTTTCTGTGAACACTGGCACATACTCACTCTGGGGCATTGGTCAAGAAGGAAAATAGGAGGAAAAGAACGGCAAGGAGGTTAACCTGTCCTATACGAAGCAGGGTTGCTACCCTGCGCATGGGAGAGGGACGGGGGAGATGAAAGATAGAGAAGAGAGAGGGAATAGAGATAAACAGAGCACATTAAGCAGCACACGCGCGCACACTCAGTCATAGTTCAATCTAGTCTTGCGTTTACAGCCGCTTGTTCAAGTCCATGTTGCGTAGGAATTTCAACAGTGCTTTTGTCGCCTTCTGTTTACAATGTCTTCTCTCGGGCACTGGAAAGAATAGTGTCGACCAGGACATTTCCCTGTTGTCGATGCGCGCAAGAACGGATGCCAGTAACTGTCTCCGCTTGTCATACAACTGACAGTCTCACAATATGTGGTGTAGCGTCTCTTCGGAACGACAGGCATCGCAGAGAGCATTGTCAGCCATTCCTATAACAAAGGAATAAGATTTGTGAATGCCACTCCTAGCCATAAGCGATGGAGAAGGGTGGCTTTTTCTTCGGTCGAGCCCAGTAAGCATACGGAGAGCCATCGAAAAGGACAGGTGGTGCTGACAATTTGTCTGGGTGGTCTGGTTGCCTTGGTGGGCACCATAGTGAAAGCATCACTTCCCGCGCAAGCCGTCAAAGATTACTGGCAGCATTGGTCCGCGAAAGTAGTACGGCTTCTCCTCGTGTACCTTCAAGAGCTGCCCGTGCAGCAGTATGGTCAAGAAAGCTTGTATTAGCCTATATGTGAACACTGTTCGATCATTCCAGCGACTACAGGCAGTGCTATAATAGGTCGAAAATGGCGGACTAGACGGTGCGGAGGTGCGCGTCTCAGGCAGCAAAATTCTTCAGGCCCTCTAGTTTCGCTGCAGACCACGCTTTTTCTCGCTGAAGAGACGTATAGATGCTTGAATAAAAACGAGCCAGCGCTTATCAATACCACGAGACTGAGCTGCATCGCAGACTTATCACCATGTACCAGGTTCGGAGGAAAGCCGCGTGGCACCGTTTGCGTCACTGTAATGACCAAATATAATAATTTCCAGTCTAAAACTTAAAAGAAAAAAAGAAAAAAGCGAGAGCTAGTACTAAAATAGAAGACATCAATCAGGAGTAGATCAGAATTATTAATAATAAAAAAATTTATCAATAAAAAAAGAAAAAAAGAATTATTAAATACCAAATACTAATTATTTTGGAGTAGACCAGTGAGTTGAGCTTACCTCACCCCAACTAAATCATTTGTATGTCCCACAAAAATTCACATATTATCAATTATATCACATCTTAATGTGAAAAATATATTAAACCAGACGTTGTATTGACATTCCTTTAGAATTTTGAATGAAATTGCTGTGAACACTTCCTTGTACACTGATTTGTTTGTCAGTGCTTTTGTGCTCTTTAGCACACAGGTATTCCAGCTTATAAGGAGAGGAAAAAACAACGTCAACGCCGTGACGTTGAGCCACGTTTTTGAAACAGTGAGCCACACGATGAATATACTGAATGATCGTATACTTTTTGGCTCTCGTAGCCCGTTTATTGTCGCTTCCCTCCTGTGAACAATTTGGCTTCAAAAGCCTGCGCATCTTTTCACAGGTTTGCGCAATCGTGTGTTTCACAAAACCTGCTTGCTTGAGTTTTGCCACCTGTTCCTTGCAGCTAATTTGTAGCACGTCCTGAAAAGATTCATACAAGGCTGAGCGAACGCATGACATGGCTATGCCATGTTTGATTATTTTTGACTTAATTGACGTGAAATCTGGTAATTACTTAAGTGAACGAGTATGAAAGCATCAACATACATGGTTTGGCAGAAAATCTAACTTGAAAACTATGAACAGAACCAAACCTTTTCTCGTCAGCTCAACCGGGAAGTTTAGGGCCGCTGCCATTTTCCTCAGAACACTTTCAATATAATCGCGGAGTGTCGATAATTGTGGACATAAAAAAGCACCAAGTATTCATCGCCAAACAAAGAAGATTCCTGAACAGTTTCATCCAAGCTTTGTGCCATCTTCCTGTGCATGAAATTCATAAATATTTCACAAAGGAAAGGTACTACCTTAGAACCAATGCAGATTGCCCTTTTCTCCATGTTGAACATAAGTGAATTTTAAGTACAAAGACAAATTAAAAAAAACTTCCAGAGGGACCATACAGTGGCAGAAGAAGGCATGCTCATAATCTAAATCTCACATGCAGATTCGCTCACTTCTTATTAATACTTAATGGGGTATAATCAAACAGGGCGTAGCCATGTGTTTTGTTCGCTTAGCCTTGCAGAAATCCTGTCAGAACAGACTACGATTAGCTTCAGCGAACAGGCGGCAAGACTCTAGTAAGCTGCTTTTCCGGCAAACACTATTGCGCAATCCTGCGAAAAGATGAGCAAACGTTTGCAGCCAAATCGTTCACAGGTGAGAGACGACAAAGAATGGGCTACGAGAGCCAAAAAGTACACGGTCAATCTGTATACTCATCGCGTGGCATACGATTGGGAAAACTTGGCTCAGCGTTATGGTGTGTACATAGTTTTGTTCTTCCCACATAAGCGGGAATCCATGTGCGCAAAAATGCAGAAAAGCCCTGATACAAATCAGTAATAAGGAAGTCTTCACAGCGATTGCAGCATGAAGCACACTTTTTATTATACTGATTGCAAAAGGGCCGTCGCCTATGAAATCTCTATATCATGCGGGAAAACACACATTGGACAGAGCGGAAGATGCGTAAATATCCGTCTTATATTCCTGTCATACGTGAAAAGTGCACTTTAAACGAGTACAGTTCGCCATGAGTGTTGCACGCTGTCACATTTGCACGCTGTCACACGCGAAAGTTTAGTGTCACTAGCTGCAAACTACACTTGCTGGCAGGTGTGTTCACTCACTTCATTACGAAGTCTGTAGCCTCGGTACCAGTGGCTTCCACGGAAATATGCCGTGGCTTAAAGCGGCGCTCCTACTATGTTCAAACCGTTGTTTTTGTTATAGACGATTTCGCAAAGTAATAAACAAGTTACGATACTGCGAAAAACCTCGCCACTCTCACCATCGGGCAGTTTGCGGACGCGTCCACTAAGGGGATGTGGCAGCACATGCCGTGCGGTGGCTGCGTCTGATTCATTGATTGATTGATTGATTGATTGATTGATTGATATGTGGGTTGAACGTCCCAAAACCACCATAGGATTATGAGAGACGTCGTAGTGGAGGGCTCCGGAAATTTCGACTACCTGGGGTTCTTTAACGTGCACCCAAATCTGAGCACATGGGCCTACAACATTTCCGCCTCCTTCAGAAATGCAGCCACCACAGCCGGGATTCCGTACCGCGACCTGCGCGTCAGCAGGCGAGTATCTTAGCCACTAGACCATTGCGGCGGGGCAACATCTATTGCGTTGTTTACTTCCAGGCACACTTCTATGTGAGTCGTTCCATAGTGACTTGTGACTACCATCCACGACATACACGAAGACAACGTGGTCAGATGATGAGACGCTGGCGTATAAATAACAAATATATGTTTCTCTACAAATCCACTAAGTGCCACTGCTATCATTTCCGAAGTACACTTGGCTTTCGCGTGGCAGCCAACCGCCAAAATGACTCTTCATGAGCGTAAGTATACTCGCTCAAGGGGCACTTCAGTTGCCAAGTGTGACAGGGGTATTAGGGAGCATGAACAATCAATCTCAGACACCAAATCGTTTTCACTCGCCGCTGTTGTAAATAATGCGGTTGCACACAATGTGTCGCCGACATTCAAATACTGTCATGTCACAAACAAGATACAGTAAGAGAAATAACAGAAGCGTTTCATATCTATAGAAAAGGGGGAATGTATCACTGAACCTTCTCCCACGCTAAGTGATGCGGAATTAGAATACCTAATTGCCACTTGCACACTTTGATTACAAAAATTTTCAGTGTTTTGTTCAATTTTTCTTCACCTTTCACCTAGTTTGCATGTTTTTATTTCTAAAAAAATCGTTTGCAAGTCAGCGCTCGTGTTGTGCACATTCTTTTCCTCTCAGTTCTCGTCCCTCAGTGCGCTGCTAAAATCAAGAGTAATCACTGATAACGGCGTCCCTTGTGCTTTCCGTGGAATTCTTGTGTGTTCGCACTAACCGTTAAAATGTGTTTATTTTATTTTGCTTTCATTGGGTCAACACCATTTCCTCAAACTTGGTCTGTTAGGTCTATGGCACTTTCGAAAGTCCCTTCACTTCTTTTTTGATCACTTGGGCACTGTGTCGGTTATTGGAGGCACCATCAAAGCATGTGACGTCACTCCGAGTACTGCGGAAACGTTAAGTTGGCATCATTACTCGTATTTTCTTTTTGCACGCACTCTCGCTTACCAAGCGTCTTCTCGCCGCAAGCTTTGTATCTTTTGTATCGCGAAAAACCAATTTACTACTACGATATTCATCTTTTGACTTTTAAGTGTCTCGTAAAAGCTCCAGGAGTTTCTTTGATGCAGGTGCCTAGTGATGACACACGTATTTAACTGTGCTAAAAGCGGACGTAGTAAGACCAGTAACCCAGGTGCACTTACCCGATGAGACACATCACAATATCAGCATTTACGTTAATTTTTTTAGTTTGTGCGTATTTGATACATTTGTCCTGGACGTGTTTGCACGTGAGGTCTTCTCCTTCTTCTGGTTCAGTGTATGGATCGTTACCCTGCATGCATATATAGCTTGTTAGATATCACCGTTGTGAATTCATAGGAATTGCGAGCTTACCGCGTCGGTGGCATGGGCCCCAGTGACGACCACTAAACCAGGAGGGGAAAGCTGAGCCCATATTTTATTTACCTAATAATAAAAAGAGTCACAGAAATTCGATCAGTAAAACGACTCGCTGAACTGTGCAGTGTGACTTGTTGCGCTAATGAATATATAATGCGTTGCATCACTTGTCACATATACACTGCTTTGTGATATTTTTATTTGATAGTCTGGAAGATAGGGACTTAACCCTCTTCAAATCTGTTCAATTATTTTTTGAGAGAGAAATACAGCTATATTTTTCAGCAACATCAGTCTCCTGCTGAATAACAGCAATGAAGGAATCCAAACAATTGGAAAATACCGAATCAAGGCGTTGTGTCAGTTCTACTGAAACTCTTAATTTTTGGGCATCCACTACAATAAGATTCCACGCACACGTAAGAAAACGCCACGCCACTCAAAGGCATTACCATAAACTGTCATTCATGTTACGGCCTCGGTCATAGTCATTTAAGCGGACATTCAGTTTTAAAGTAGCGAAGTGAGCCCTCACTTCATACGTACTTTCGGGACTCAGTTAGAGACAAAAAGAGTGTTAGAAACAGTTTTGAAATGTAAGTCATAACAATAAAAATTCAAGCTACGAAGTACGAATATAGATTAAATCACCTGTAAGCCGCGTGAAGTTAAGCAACAAGAAACTGAATAAACGTTCCTGTATGAAGAATCACATTCATTGTACGTTATTTTTCATTTTATTACCCTTTCTTTGTCATGACTTGCTTTTAATTGTCTTCATGTCTAAATTACCACTTGAAAAGAATTAGCGTACCAGAACTACAATAAGTTCTTTTCTCATAGAAATTCTATGCGTCTTACTCAGTGCTGCACAACCTCTAGGATCGGCCCTTTATTTAGCGCCATACACCTAACGAAATCGCATGAAAAGCCTTGCGGGAGCATAAGCAAATAAGATTATTTGCTAAAGATGGAATTCTACAATTTGGTAGGAGCTTTTGGCTCCTTGTTCAGTTTTCGTGATCCCGCATTAGCCCACCATTCTGGTGACGGACGTTACTTTCAAAATTACCAGTCTTTTATGTCTGATTTGAGCATTTCGCTGAAAATAAAGATAATTTTGAACATAGCAATGAATGACGCAGCTGTCTGGAAGAAACCAGTTCCACGCATACGCTGTAATCTATTGAATTACAGATAAGGTGTTGCTCCCCCAGAAGGCATGGGTTTTGGCACTTGCATGCATCTAATACCATTCACTGTTGGCCATTGCTCAACTGGGCACAGTGCTTTTGATCTCTCAGCAGTCGGGGTAGCAGTGCGGTCTCAAATACCTCAATAATGAGAGCACTTAAGCTCAGTTCCTTGTAGGTTTCTAACAAAGACGAAAAGTACAGTCTAGCAAAGATCAAACAGAACGTTTATGACCCTTACAATTCACGGAAAAGAAATCAAACTATATTCCGGTGTATGCATTTATGAAATATGGTTATGGCATAGCATTTGTCTTTACCTGCCACTAGAACATCGAGAAAGGGGACATGGTGTTCTCCTTCGTACTCTGCCATAGCTTTCATTCTAAGCTGGAATTAATTGAGGTGGTCTAACAATCAGTGCGACATTTGCGATTGGCACAGAAGGAGTTACTCATATATTGTTTGAACATTTGGTAATAAGGAGTAAATTCAGTGATGCACAGTTTGTTATGGCCTACATGTCCAGGTTTGCTTACACGACCACATCGGAAGCCTCAAAGTTGTCGCAATAGCGTCCTTGTAGAATTTCCTTTTTTCTTTTTACACTTAAGTGCGTGTTTCTGATGCAAAAAGTTAAATTACAGCATACGTTTTTCACGCCAGTGTGTCTATCTCGTGTAATTCGGCTTCTTAGTTCACGAACCATGCAATTCGTGACATTGTCGTACGGATAAAAGATCCTGGAAATGCCTCATTTTTGATGAGAAACAAAACTGGAGAAATAATTGTTGGCATCAGGTATATCATGTGCAGTGGGCACTGTTTTCTACCTATTTGAACACAGTCGCCTGGTACGTCAACAAACATTCAATTTTTTTCTGCTGCTTCTCGGAAATGAAAAAGAAATGTTTCATGGCGGTGCACAGCGCAGAGTGAGAATGCAAGTAAAACTACAGAATACAAAAACATCACCGTTTGTCTGCGTCGTAAGTTCCTTTTGGTACATTTGCGCACTCTGCTTCACGTCTTCATCAATCTCAAGTAACTCATGCATGCTTTGACAGTTGTAAAACACGCTTTACTATATAGCTACTCAAATCATACAGCTAATGCCAAATGGAGCGCTTCAGTTTAGGTACTTCTAATGTTCATATAATGCATAGAGCTGTTTATACGAACAAGTATACAACTGTGTTTTTTGCATACTTGCCTCTTCAGCTATGCCAAGGACAAAAGCATTGATGGTCAATTTACTGTCCTTTATACGCTTATGGATTTTACTGTCGACAATGAAGTATGTCTCAGCTGTGAAACCAGCTGTCTTTTGCATCAATCCTGTAAACAAGTAATAATAGTCACCCTTCGAAGTAAAATGTTATATCTAAGTGCAAATTATTTGTATCACAGACACCATTAGCATCGAAATGATATTTCTGTGGGTTCGACAATCACTTAAACAACGTTTCTTGGTACTGTGAGTTGAGCACTTGGACAGCGTGCTTTATTCTTCTGTTACGTTATGCTGGAAGAATATGTTCGAAAAGTCGCTACTGCTTTTTGAAGGGTCACTCAACATCCAGGCACCTGAAAAGAACTTTCCTATGGAAAAGTGCCAATATTGCTAAATTGTTAAAAACTATACCCAACTTTAAATACTTATGGCAATCTAATGGCCATTCATCTACTGAATCACACCATTGTAAGCAAAAGCTTCACCATTATAGCGCTGGGTGACGGCCTGTTTTAATTATTCCATTTCCAAAATAGCAAAACACGTTCTTAGTCTAGTCGGCACATTGTATTAAAAAGAATGTACATACAGCCAAAATGAAGTGGCACAGAAAACGCCGAAGAAGGCATAAAAGGGACTGTACTACCAACTGCTTATTCATCATAGCGTATCCTAAATGTATACAGTCCACGACTGCATTACCACCTAACGATAACTTTAACATCCCCCCAAAATACAAACTCAACATGTCAATCAAATGGAAATCTGCGTTGTCTGGTAGAACACACCCCACTAGCTGTTTTTTACTATTTGTGAATAAAAATGACTGCTGGTAAACCTTCCTTCTTTGTGCTTCCTATCACAGAGTGGTCGCTTGAACATGCTTCGTTTCGCATGGCTCTGAAAAAGGTCTCGTGCATCAGTTTAAGGTTTCATGCACCAGTGTAAGCGCCAATTTTTCGCGACTTCTAGACAGCTCAAGTGCAGGTTCTACACGCAGAGAAGCGACAGCGCTTTCGGTGAGCCATGAAGCAACAACTATTTGTTAACTCTGGGCAAGTACAGACGTGAGCAAGAGTTTATAGAACAGAGGAATGTGTGGCAAACTTCATTGATGTGCCATCCGCCTGCGTGGCGCCTCCTCCTTTGCGCATGCTCGTCCTGTCGTATCAGGTTGCCTCTCATCTCACTGTGTCTTACGGGGTTATGGAGCTCGTATATAGCCAAAACAACAACTAGGTGTCACTTTCTTTGCTCCATCGAATCTGTGCTGTTCTTTCACATAGTGGCTGTGATGGGCTGGTCGAAGCGCCGACCTATCGTCATTTTTTACACCGGACAATCAGGTCAACTAAGCACAAATACAGCCGCATTACGTAAAGCACTAAGCATACGAAATAAGTTTTTAACCCAAGTTATCTTTGTCGAGTTAAGCAAAATAAACTTAATAGAGCCTCCTTAAGCATGCTTTTTTTGTAGCCAAAAGCAATTATACCTAGTCGATCATGGTATCACCTAATGAAGTAAAAAAGTAGGTTTAAATAAGCTTATTCTGATTAGACTGATTCAGGCTTGCTGTTTTAAGGTTATACCAAGTTAAGCTTAGATTAGCCTAGATGAGTTGAGGTAAGTAGAGCAAAATCTAGTTAGACATGCTTGATCATAGTATTCCTTAATTTAGCCAAGAATATTTACTCTAAATAAGGGAGACATAACTGTGTCCAATTAGTCTGATTGGAATTTTATGTGAGCCCAGAGAGAACAAGGCCTGGAAGCTATTAACTACTCCTTACCGTTTCCACACAAGTTTAGCTCATTCATGTTAAACAGTGGTGAATAAGTCGAATACCAATTGCGCTTGACCTATTAGCCAGGAATTCAGCCAAACACAGCTGAGACATGAGGTTTCAGGTGATGTAATACCAGTATATGCATAATTAGGCTGATTAGGTGGCGCAAAAGGTTAGTATAGATGAATCTGCTTGAGTATGGTTGACAATTGAGTCTCATAGATAATCGTTGCACGGTTGCGTAAAATTAAGCTATATCTAATCAAACGCAAATATTAAAAATAGTTGATTTGAGGTTTCCCCGACGTCTGATGATCCAAGTTTTGGAAGGTTTTAATTACTAGTGACTAAGTCAAGTCTCGTTAAAGATGTATGTACTGGTATAATTTGCTTTACAACAAACATAATAATGTCTCAAAATATGTTCATGTGTGACATCGAACTAAACCCACCTGATGTACTTGAGTTTTAGGTCACACAATCATGATAATTACGCCTAGTTGAGCCCAATGGAGGCATGGGTTGCTGTGTAGGGCGCTCTTGGCCGTAAAGGTGGTTGATACTGAGTAAATATTGACGTATATTTGAACAGTGCAAATAGGCAGTAAATTCTAGTTTTGTTTTGTCTTAAGTGTTCAAAAGATAGGTTACGAAAACTGAATATGGGGAAAATATGCGCCATCAAAGAGCGACAATTAGGACTCGTAGTTGCCCCGTCAACCTTTGTTCCAGCTTGCATCGACATAAAACAAAAGGTGTCTGTCGGTCAGTATTGTGTAGGATTGCGTTTGATGTCACAGATTATTCCTCTTGATAAAATTTATCATGTGAAGGACAGTGTTGCTGAGCCACAAATACGGTATAAGTTGAAGCTTTCTGCCACTTATAACTTTAGATGTTCTGTGAGGAACTAGTCAGCTTAGGTTCCACCTGCAAGCAGACTCAGAAATATCCGTGCAAATAGCGATTGAATAGGCACTTTTAAGCCAAAACTAATCAACGAAGCACAGCGATTCAAATGCAGCTGTGCTAAAATTCGCCAAAAAATAATTTCTGGACAAACTATATGACAATGCCCCACCGCGGTGGTCTAGTGGCTAAGGCACTCGGCTGCTGACCCGCAAGGCGCGGGTTCGAATCCCGGCTGCGGCGGCTGCATTTCCGATGGAGGCGGAAATGTTGTAGGCCCGTGTGCTCAGATTTAGGTGCACGTTAAAGAACCCCAGGTGGTCTAAATTTCCGGAGCCCTCCACTACGGCGTCTCTCATAATCATATAGTGGTTTTGGGACGTTAAACCCCACATATCAATCAAATCAATCAATCAATCAATCAATCAATCAAACTATATGACAATGCTCAAGAACAAGTTTTAAACCACATGTGATCATTTGGTTTCCGGATCACATCGTAGAAATCAACGCTGCTTCCACAAACCTCAACGAATCTGTTAACAACGCTGCAGGAGTACTTCCCAACTTGCAGTCGAAAGCCAAGATGACACTGAGGCTTCAGACTGCAGGCATCACCTGCTTTATTACAACTGGAAGACTAAAATTTCTACCTATACGCAGGGCTTTCCGCTTCATACAGTAAATCAAACACAGCTCAACCTATTACGCTAAAGCTTTTACGAACAAAAACGTATACCCTAATATACTGTTAATTTACAAGATTTATTCGAAGTTGTAGTCCTAGAACATGCGATAAATACTATGGCACCTTAGATCTCACGCGTAATATCTGGCGTTGTTCTGAGTTACGCACCGACTAGAAAATCATTGAAGAATGACGGGACGCAGCTTTACGCATCCCTACATTAGAGGAAGAATTATGTGTAGTCCCGCGGCTCCGTGAAGCTACTGAAAGGCTAGGTTCTTTCGGTCTTGATGTGGGTGCCGACCATTTCGAGCTACAAATGTTGCGCGACCTCTCGGGCTTTATTAAAAGCTTTTCATACATCCATGCATCCATCCATCCTTCCAGCGCTTAGCCTGATACGTACGTTATCACTGCAATCGGTGAAAGCAGACAATCACAGTGAAGCGACACCCCATTGCTGTTTTGGCAGTGCGCTCTTCGACACCGTCAGAAAGAGTGACATGAGAGGTCACCTTTGTAGCTTCATGTTGACATCACCAAAATGTCCACCTTCTCTATGACTTTGCAACAGCTCTCATGTCTTTCCCTTCGTTGTCTTTTTGCGTTTTCCTATTTAACGCGATAGCGTTAGTGAGCTCGTGTCGTAGACATTCCGCTGTCAGCGTCGGCCCTGTTGGTTCTGAGCGAAAAATTGTCCGTGAGCGAAAAATGGAGAAACAAGCACATGAAATAAAGGTTGAAATTTTCGGTCGTATTGGGGATTGAACCCGGTCCATTTGCATTTCCGATGGAGGCGGAAATGTTGTTGGCCCGTGTGCCCAGATTTGAGTGCACGTTAAAGAACCCCAGATGGTCGAAATTTCTGGAGCCCTCCACTACGGAGTTTCTCATAATCATATGGTGGTTTTGGGACGTTAAGCCCCACATATCAATCAATCAAATCATTCGCATGGAAAGCAGGTGTCCTATTACAAAGCCACGATGCTACTTATAGCAGCTTCGGGTGGAAAAAAACACTACATAATTGCCATGTTTAGTGGAAGGAGACTTCTTAACACATCTTGTTCGACAGGTGTCACGACGAAAATGAGCCTATTCGGTAATTTGCAGGTGCATTTGGGAGACCATCAAACTATGTCAAAAAAGGCCGGGATAGTGCAGCCATCGCAGCTAAAAATACACACAAGAATTTCGAACAGCTTTAAAAATGGACAACTATGTCCATCTAGCGTACAACATATGCCTTTCCAGAGACGTTGATCAAGAACACAACAAACGCTAGATAATATGCTGCCATCTGTGAGGCATTGTGAGACTTCTTATCTCCGAGATGGAAAATTTAGCGTGTATCTTGCAGGCCATGCGACTGTTGCTTTAGATCAAAACCCTGTATGTACTATTCGCGTGCACGCGCTGGTACAATCTACTGTGTGTGCGCGCGCGCGTATGTGTGTGTGTAACAAATTACATTATTAAGTATGAAGGGGGCACTAGTGGTCAGATTTCTCTATTGCGTTCAACTCTTAAAGGTTAAGCTTAAGGGTCCCCCAATTTTTAGCGCTTATTGTAATGAGTGCAATAATGTTGAATGTTTGCTTCAACGTAGGCTCAACGTAGTTGTATGTCAGTCATTTCAACGCATGCTGTACTTTAGTAGCAGCCTCGTCTTCCACAATGTTCTCAGATATTGCGGATAAAATTCAAGATGTACCTTTCAGAATCTACAGCAGATTGTTTTCTAGTTTTCTGCCTATTGCAAATAGTTCGCATTCGGTGTCATTAGTGGAATGTTGTGTTTTGGTCCATTCTTCGGTGTGACGGCTTTGCCTTGATGTATAGACGTTTTGTCGAAGAAAACAAGAATAGGGTTTGACAGATGATTGTTCACCCTTCCTATGTAAGAAGCGCGTGAACTGTTGCCTCATGAACTTGGTGTTCTGTATAGTTACTCTCCTAAACGTTTCAATTTTTAGCTGAATAATCCACTACGGATCTCACGGAGAGCAACCGATTCCTCCCTTCTTCACTGTTTCCTGCAACTGTTTGTTTAGATGTCATATACATTCACTTAGCGCGTTTTAATGACACCAGTTCTGGAATTTGTACATTTGTCTTGTGATGTACCCCTTAGCAAAGTACTGTACCCTATGTCACTGAAACATAAAGGCTTTGTAGACGCCAAACATATTGAATTTCCTGTTTGTTGCATTTATTTTTGTCAACTAATGACATAACTATGGTAATTTGTTTTAGAAATACATCATAAAAGTAGAAAGTTGTTCACTCTACGATTAACCAAAAACAACTGGACGAAAATTCTGTCAGTTTTATGTAGACTTGAAATGTTTGCGTCACATTACGGTACTCCAACGCTTGGAATAATAGAGATGTTGAGTGAAAGTGTCTGGAAAATACCTATTCCAAGGATCCCTTCAGCTGTTACTGGGATCAAGTAATTGAACGATTATGATTACATTTCTCTGGAAATTCCATGAAAGTTCTTCTGCTTGTCCCTACGTTGATATTCAAATATTTTTTTTTTTACAAGTGTAGTTCGGAAAATTGCAGAAAAGGAAATGCGGTCATGGCTGTGCGGAATGCACATCACGGTCAAAGCGAAAGCTGGAAGAGTGGCCTTTTTGGAGCCCTTATTTAAACGCGTTTTCGGCATTACTGCAAAGACATCTTGTTGCAGGCTGTCTGCCATAAATCATCAAGATTATTTGTAGTGGGAAAGCGTCCACTATGCCATTATTTGTAATTCTACTGAAAACCTTGATTCCCCCTACACACTTGAAAGTATTTACTCTTTGTTAGCGCTGTGGCTGACAACGATGACGAATGATGCATGAAGGTTTTCCGTGTATTGGAGCATTCAACGACCTAAAACACGTGGTTGTTACTTTACTGGTTTAAAACGCTTTATTACGAGGGTTACCGCGATTCCTTACTCGATATGAAGCCTGCATAGGGACAGTTAAGTTCTCCGAGCCTGACCTTCACGCGAGTAAGCCTGTGGGCAGCGCGCAGACCGCGTGCTTAGATTTATTTTTTCCACAATCAGATTCTTTTTTTTTCTTGAATGGGTTTTTAATTTCTTGTTAAAAGGTTCGTCTCAACCGATGCCACGCCAATTCTTACTTGCGATGATGTTTTCGGTGCTTTTCGGCAAGAGAACCCTTCGTTCGAAGAATGCACGTCATTCTGTCATGTGTGGGCGTTCAGAGGGCCGATGTATGTTTAGTCAGCGTCAAATGAAACACGAATGGCGTAGCACGGGCCGCAAGCATTATAGATGTAGTGTGCGTCCTCTAGTCATCTCTATATACAGGTCCACTCCGCACGTCCGGTCTAGCAGCACTGCGCGCTTCCCGTACAGTGCCATATTCTCGCAGCTGTTCTAGTTCTCGTATTCTATACATAGGCAACATAAACAAAAATATAAAAGAATAAAAATTGGCCCGAATCTACATGTTACACTGTAAACATCATCGAAAGGCGTTAGTCTTGTGGCTGGAGAAAGTGAACAAAACGTTTATCTTATACTCTGCGCAAGAAAAACGGTGAATGGTATTCTGAAGGCGCTGCGTTGGAGTGTCTCGAGCTTGTAACGGAGGCGAACAAGCGCATCTAGGCACGTTATGCACGAGCGCCATCTGGCAGTTATCTTGGAAAACGAAGGCGTGCGCGACCGCGCAGGTGATAAGGTTCAGAATGCAAAGCGACGGGCAGGTGCCACCACCGTTGGAAAGTGTTGGAAACACCTTCTATAGAGCATCTCGTTGCACTGTCAGCGCAGCTCGTTACACGCTGCAGTCCTTCGAGTTACTTGTGTGTGCCTCTTCGATTATAAAGGCAGACATACAAAACATAGACATGTTGTTGTGGCGCCTCAGATGTGTGCGTTTCCTTTTATAATTGACAATTGCACAACTCTGAACGCTAAACCTTGAGCAAAATTGGTGGGCGCTGCGGATGGGGTTGGTCGTTTGGTGCCGTTTGAGATATCGTTAGGGAACACAAACAGACAAATGTACAGACAGACAGACAGACCAAAAATTTTTCGTCGAACGTCCCCAAGAAAGACTAACGCCTTTGAAAGTGAAGCCACCAAAAGCACTCGGCACACCTACGTAGGCTGTTATCATCACCAAATCAGACGTAGAACGCAAGCGAAAATATTGGATTATGGAAGGATCGCGAAAGGCTGCCAAAGCGGATGCGCGCACCATAAGTGGTGCTAATGGGCCAGAGCGCACTATACCATTCATTACTTGAGCCGCGTGCGTCACTGCTCCGGTTTTGTGGGCCACTGAGAGCATCCCAGAAGACAATTTCCTTGTTCATTGTTTGCGACCCTCGAACAGATTTGCGGTATTACGAGGAATGTTGCCTCACCAGCCCATCTTCATCCATAAGCGTTCATTCAGATAAAAGTTCTGGCTTCGTAGCGGGGGGACAGACATTTAGTAACTTGAGCTCTCCCGGAGCAAGCAGCATTGTTAACTAAGGGGAGACCCAAATGTCGACAAGGGGACCCTTTGACGGCAAATATTTATGACTTCCAAAGGACAACAGTCAAAAGAGAGCTCGTTCTGACTCAGCGTGGACGAAGGGCGAGTGAACTTTTCGGAGTTGGTGATCTCCCAACCAGTTGATGAATTCACACGTGATGTCGTGGCGCCAAACCGGCTGCACGGAAACAGAAGGCAAGATGTAAACAGGACAGCCCTGAGGACTGACGTAGTTGTCGCAGAGCGTATACTTGAAACGTGCCGCATATATTGCAGGCTCAAAAGGGTATGGCATTGGTGTAAAACCGAATAGCCCCACCTTTTGTTTCATCATAGCACCGAATACACTTATTGGTTGAAATAGGGTGAGGGATTCGAACAATGGTTCCGACCAATATTGCGACTGCTTATAAACATGTGTGTATGTGAATGAAAGGAGCGCGAGTCGGGAATCGGCCCACCGCTGGCCAATCATCTGTGTTTATTTGATCTGACTTTACCTTTCGCTTTTAGTAAACAGTTCTGTTTAGGAAGTCCGCCTCCCTGGTTGCAAGGTGTCTCGAGACGATGAAGAAGAAGCGTTCGAAATAACGGAAAACGACGAGCTTTCTACTGGCCTAGGTCAGATTGGGTTAGTCTTCAAAAGAATTCCAAGCAGAAGCATAACTCAGTCTTAGAGTACTAAGTTGCCATGAAAAGGGCCCAGCATCAGTTTCCATTCTGTGCTCGGTATTTCTTATTTGATGAGTTGTTTTTTTCTTATTTTGCACGATGGTGGTAACGGACACGGGGTGCGGTGGACAGCTAGGACCCCAGAGTCGGTCATTGTTGATATGTCATAACAGCTTTCACTTTAAAACACAACAGGAAAGAATGGAAGACCCCGTAAAAGAAAACTTGCTTGCTACACTGCAGTGGGGAAAAGGATAGAATATATTTAAAAAAATAGAGGTAGAGACAAAGAGAGAAAAAAGAGGAGAAAGAGACCCACACATTCCAAAAGTGACACTGCTAACAGTCACATTGTAGCTTTTTGTAACAATGTAACTGCATGTGAAAGAGTGTTATCTGCCAGAATAGGTGCTCTGCCCCCGTTTCCTTCATTAGCCACACTGCGCAGGACGACATTGCTCAATGGTTACCGCCCTTATTGGCGTGTGGTCAAGTATAGCTGATCTACTGTGAGTGCTTGGGTGTGTTAATAGTAGCTAGGACAGTCGCAGAAAATGTGTTACGATGTCTCCTCACTATCACAGTTGTCTACGATACGGTTGTCAGCTGTTCAGCTGTGAAAAAAAGGTTCATTTGTGCGTGCGTCACGATTAATGTCTTTCAAGACTTCTTCTTCAAGCTCTATACTGGCAAAATGTCGAGCCAAGCTGGCTTTTGCAAGGAATGTAAAGGGTAAATTCGTGGTTGGGTTGTTTTTTTTAGCCTGTATATGTTGTGAAGCACGTAATTTCTTTTGCGATCATTCGAAGTAGAATAGCAGCGTCAAGCCTTCATGGCTATGACTATGGCTTCTAATATGTCGGCTCGAAGACCTGATGGACCAGAATTGCCGGCCTTCTCATTGCCTATCAGATCATAATGACTATGGAGGCACAGAAATTTCATGAGGTGTGCTCTGTAGAATGATAAATCGAGCAGACACTTAATTCTAAAAACGAGTTTTTCGTGTGGTGCTTACCACAAGCATAATAATAAATTCCACGGCCGCCTTTGAATAACTGAATGTTGATCATTGTTGGGGCTATTTGGAGTTGAATAACTTGAGTGCAGCATGAAGACGGGCAAGTTTTGCGTCTGTCAAAAGTGAGTGCCTGGAAGTCGAAGCTACACACGCATACTTTTCTGTCAACAGCTTTCAAGCATATTAATCTATTTTACCAACTGTGTATAATAGATAAAGAAAGTGTACCACCAAAACATAAATGCCGGTTTTCTTCCTTGCCAGAGATGCCCAGCGGGCCGAGGGTTCTGACTTCTGAAAAATCGGAATGTCATATACTTCACTGCATTACTTTTTTGTCAAATTTTATATTTCTGTATTAATTCTCTTTGAATGACATTTGTATTTCTAAGGCTATCGAGGTAGTGTTTTTGACGAAGTGCTGTGTGTGTTCTTTAAATAGAAATAACACAAAAATCTGATTTATTTTTATAAAAATGTTTATAACCCTCACATTCTGGTGGCATAAGTGCAGGCAAACATCATTTCCTTATAGCAAAACAAGAATTTCACAAAACAATAAATGGCTGCGGCCAGTTTATAAAGCAAAAAAATTATTATGAAACGGCAGGCCCCTAAAGCACACATACTCTGCTCTGCCATGGCGGCCGCTGATCAACTGTGGGCCGTCCGGCAACCCCACCAAGCCGCCCGTGTCTAAGGACTCGAGGACATCACCCAAGCTGGCGTGCTTGCAAGCCCAACCCATTAAGTACCACTGGGCGTTCTCAATAAAGTTTTTACTCACACACATATTGTGTAACGGGTACCTTGCAACCGCTCATGCAGACGTCACCACAGACTTAATTTCAACACGTGACGGAAAGGCTAATTGACCAGTTTTTGCTATGATGGAACTGCATGTTACACGCAAACAGAATACTTGGTAAGGCAACGGCGTCTGCGAAAAGGCCAGGAAATGATGGGAGACCTACGCCGATGATGGCGTATACCTGTAGAGCTATGAGGAGGTGTGAACTCTTGTTTTCAGTGTGACTTTCGGTTTCTTGAGTATGAAAATCTGTGTCGTGTCTGTGACTAACGGAATTTAACTCTAACCTTACTTGGCTGGCAGTGGATCTAGAAACAACCTAGCATAGCAACAACCTTGAAGCAACCAGGTTCGACCTCATAACTGGAAATGTTCGCTATATCAAGCCTTGCGCGACCTATTACAAGTTTTGCTTATCCTCTTCTTTTTTTGTTTTGACATGCTATTCTTAGGAACGTGTGTCTCAACTTTTCGTTTCATACAGATTGTCTCCCATAGTGGAACAGTGGATATAATCCATTACCCTAAGTCCTACTGGTCTTAAGGTAATAGATTCGATTTCAGCCATAGCGGTCGAATTTTGATGGAGACGAAATGGTTGAGGCCCGTGTGCTGTGTGACGTCAGAGCACGTTAAAAAAAACACCAAGTGGTCTGAATCGCCGTAGCCTTCCTCTGCAGTGTCTATCGAATTCATATCGTGGTCTTGTAACAGGAAGCCCCAGATATTAATAGTAGCTCCGGGCAGGCTCAGAATACGTGCATCAATCAAGCTAGTTATGGTCGTGTTCCACACGTTGTTCTCAATGGCACTTACAGCGCAAGAAAAGCTCAGCTCACAATTGACGAAATGCTGGCACAATAATTTTACAACGGTTGGAAAGAGACATTAATTTCATCAGCACCAAATATGACTGTTCTTTAAAGATTCTTAGTGCACAGGCGGTAAAAAATACTCAATACACCGATCAGCAGTTAGGGCACCAGGCAAAATTATCAGGAAAGGCAATGTTGCCTAGGAAAACATCGTGGTGGAACACATGTTATAGTGCTCGGTTGCTGACGCGAAGTTCACGGGATTTATGCGGGCTATCGTGATCAGATTTCAATGGAGGCAACTTCCCGGAGGGCCTTGTACTGTGAGATGTCATTGAACGTTAGAGAACTCACGGGGATCGAAACTTCCAAAGCCTACGACTAAAATGTCTGTCATTCTCATATCAAGGTTGGGGCACGACCTGCATGAAGTTCCTTTGTCACCCAAGAAAGTGGTTTTAAGGACGATAATCTTTCTTGGGGACCTTCGACGCAAAAAAATTGGTCTGTCTGTCTGTCTGTCTGTCTGTCTGTCTGTCTGTCTGTCTGTCTGTCTGTCTGTACATTTGTCTGTCTGTAGATTTGTCTGTCTGTAGATTTGTCTGTTTGTCCACTCTTACCGGCGTCGGGTATTTGAAACGGCCGACCCCATCCGCAGCGACCACCAATGTTGCCCAAGTTTGAGCATTCATGATTGTGTAATTGCCAATTAAAAAGCAATTTTTGCGCATGTCAGCGGCACCATAACAGTAAGCATATTTTCTGCATATGCATCTCTTTCTAGAAAACGCATACATAAGTAATTGTAAAGACCGTAGCGATTATCACGCTGCGCTTACCATGCAACGCTTGCACGAAACGGGGAGTGTTTCCAACGCTTTGCTAAGACGAGATGGAAGTGTCACCTACCCGTCGCCTCGTGTTCTACACCTTATCACCTCTGAGACAGGCACGCACAGCCACGCGCTTTGTTTTCCAATGAAACTGCCAGATGGCGCTCATGTCTCACGTGTGACGTGACTTGATGCGCTCGTTTGCCTCCGCTGCTCGCTCGAGGCACTCTAACGCAGCGCCTCCAGAATATCATTCACCGATTTTCTTGCGCAGAACATCAAATAAATGTTTTGTTCACTCTCTTCACACGCAAGACTATCGTCTTTCGACGACATTTGCAGATTACATGCAGATACGGGGACAATTTGTTGAACCCCAATAGCTTATGTGACATAATATGCCAGATACGCTTTCCAAAACAAATAATTTCACCTTACATTATCAAACCTAAAGAAAAGCATAAGGAGAGCGAAGGTAGTAGGTTTTCATGCATAATTACCGGCATAAATACACCAGATGAAGGCTGTCTTGAATAAAATGTACACTGGACTCCATATTAGGCAGCGTCTTGAGTGCATTTTTGTCGCGGGAAGCACGTAGTTTTTTAGCACTATATACAAGCAGAAAGCTACACAGTGCTTAATCGAACGATGCTTGCATGCCTTGTTTGATCACACGCGCTTCATTGTGTATTTATAGCTTCTCTTGATGCAGACGCCACCACAGAAATAAAAATAAAAGCCAGCATAAAGAAGTCGACAACACGAAAGTATAGTCGTGGGGCATAATTTTTTACACCGCACCAGCCATTATAGTAGATATCACATACCTACCTAATGATGTAAACTCCAATACAATGTCTCTCAGAAGATGAATTCAGAAAACCAACACAATAGAACATAAACTACAGTTATGGAACGCGAAATGCCGCGACTAGGGATGGCGCTAAAACGAAGCGTCTACGCGACATTTGAGGCTGTGCACGGAAGACATGAAGAGTCGTTAGACACAACATGCGCATTGCAATATGATTTAATATTGACACCGTAACGCCATGCATATTTCACACCAACACACATAACTTGTTACGCCAGGGAAGACAACAAACAAAAGCGTAAAATTGGTCTTCCTAAACCAAACGTACAAATCAGCTCTTATAGATAACTCTTCTTGGATCAGTCTCATTTAGCGTCATGGCGGAATCCAGATATCAAAACTCTAGTAACAAAACGGCAGTATATTTACACGCGTGTTATAAGCACCAGGCATTCTAGGATCCTTTCATAGACTTAATACATGTGAAGACGTAATCAGGGTATATTCATCAAAGAGGCCACTAATCAATTTTAATGAACACATTAAAAGCAATATTAACCTTCGAGTGAATTCATCGAGAACTTATGGTGTGTTTGAGTCATTTGTTCGAAACCTGTGACGTCAGTTGCCCTTCTGTTAGCAAAAAAGCTAAACGTCAGACGTAAACGGTAACGTCTGCCTTTTAAAAAAGAGTGGTGCCAGTAAAATCTTAAGACGACCTATCCTCTCAGTCTTTGTATCATCTTTACACACTATACTGGCGTAAGGTATATTTTGATCTTCGCTGAACGTAATTCATTTGCTTACAAATTCATTTCCTTACTTTTATTGTGAGCCTTTTGACCTTATCAGGGCAGGCTTTGTATAGGGTTTCAATTTCTGCATGCAGAATTCTCCTCCAGTCCTTCCTTCAGAGCCTTTTTAATTTTGTCAAACGTATGCCATCATAGCATTTTTATCTAAATACTCAGTTTAGAACCCAGTAAATTATGTTACACTTAGAGATAACGTTGGTATATGACAGTTGACCAAAGGAGCGCCAGGAGCATGCGACCCAAAAGCTCGAGGTGCTTGCAGCCACCGCTAGATTAGCGACGGGTTTCTAGTACGAAAGGCTTGCATCGCAAGCCTTCACTGTGATTTGAAGGCTGCTTACCATAGCTATTGTCGTAGCTCGTGAACGCTGCTTCTGTTCTTCATAGGTTGTAGTGGCTGTCTGCCAACGTCACCGACAAAAGTGAAACAGGCTTTACGGACCTTAGAAATTTTTTGTCGGCGTGGGTAATCTCTGTACTGACTAGCGTACAAAGAAAAAAGTATATTTGGTTTTCACGTTACGCCATCTAGAACTCAGCTTAACGTGAAATTATTCATCATCGGGCTGCAAAAAAATTTACATTTTCAGATACGTGCGTGTCTGCCGACAATAGTTTCGAAAAAAATGCCTCCCTGAATATGGAATATTTTCATAGCAATTTCCTATTGATATTGTAATAAAGAGCAAGAATCAGAAGTTCTTGAAAATGGGCATCTCAGATATATTTATATATAAAACTTGATTCACTTGGCAACAAAGCGTTCCTCATCGTAAAATTTCCTGAACAAATTCCTTTAAAACCAATTTCACAAATCATGTAATTTCTAACAGGCATGGTGCAGTGGCCAAGCAGCGCCTTTTGCCACGTGTCTATTGTTTCACCGTTTTTGAGACATCACTCCGTACATATTCTGAAAAGCAAACAAAAATACGACCCAACATCCACGCTACTTTAACATCAGTTCCTTACAAAAATGGACTTTGAGTTTCACTTGACCACGCACCGAGGCCTTTTTTACTCAACAAATAATCAATTAAAAAGCATCTTCCGTTGAGTGCACCAAATGAAAATTTAATTCACACGAGGTACGAAAAAGTCAATTTACTTTCACTCTATACATTTTTATTTGACATGTGTCAAGAAATGTTCAATTGAACCGCAGTCACTGAATGTTTAATTGACCTAGTATTGATCACTCTCAATGATGGATGATGGATTTTGACACCTAGCTACATCAAGATCAGGGGCCCAACGCACAAAAAATGTGTGTTTGTGTGCGTGTTCTGCAGTTTTATTGCGGGTATATTTCTGCGAGATGCATTCGTCATTATGGGCCTTGCATCATGCATACAGTTGCAGCCCTCCGGGAAGCAGCAATGTATTACATAAAACTATACGCAAGAAAATGTTTTCAGGTACTAGCTGTCCGGCGCGCGTGTTTCTGAATTGCCTGCACGGATATTTACCTCATACAGACTAGCGTGTAGCAGTCAAGTGTAGTACATGCATTTTCTTCATTGACGGGAAAAAAATTTGCCTTCTGAGATTAGCAAAAATATGGTTCATTCGTTGTTTATAGCGATGCAGATTCTGTGCATTGAGAGACAGGGCCTTTATAATAATTATAATTTGTATCTTTTAATATTATTATTATTATTATTATTATTAATATTAATATTATTACTAATTCAATAAAAGCATGGTAAACATGCGGAGAAGACGTATCGTGGTATTAGTCCTACGCGAGAAGGTTGCAGATTCACGCGTCATTCAAAGGTCGGACCCTTTTTGCCCTGCTGCCGACTCACATGGGGAGATTAGTGGGCTGTGGAATGCGCACTCCATTGTTCGAAATCTCGCTAGTCTGACCTTTTTTTTACCTTTTTATAGCAAGTATAGAACGGAAGTGGTTGCACGTGCAGACGCTAACGTGGAGCAACCATGGGGATTTGGCGACTACTGAACGGGTGAAAAGGCGCCTGAGCCCCTTTTCTGTTGCGATCAAGAAAGTTGAACGAGAAAAGAATAATTTGTAGAGTGCTTAACATTGCGTTATAAAAACTTGAAACTTAGTTCTCAGACAAGCTTCACAGTATTAGGTGCCAGTTACACCCGTGCAAAAATTAAATTTGAGATGGCCGCTTTGCGCGTGTTGTGTATCCCTCCATACCGCACGTCTTTCTTCACAGCCGCTCACTGGAGTCACACGTGCGGCTCGTGCTTGTCACTGGATTTTTCTTGCCCTGATGTCCGGGAAAGTTAGTGCCATGATTTACACAGACTATCTGCTCAAAAGTGAAGAAGCTACTCCGCCGCATGTGATGCAATTGTTACGGTACATGGACATTTGTGCCGGCGGCACGGCTGTTCATCAGACCCAATGTCGCAACCTTCCAGCGGAAAAACGGACAGCTCGCTTACATGCAAGACCCCAACGCAGCTTCCTTTCTGCAAACTGCAATGATAGACGCCATCACCTTGATTTGTGATCAACATTCACTGTATTTGCTGGATCTGCAAACCACGCGCCTCAGTTGATTATGGTAATTTTGTCATTTTTTATTGGCTTCGTATGTTCTATTCGTAAGTTAAGAAAACCGAAAAAGTATTGGACGTAGGATGTTCTTAGAATATTCAACTGGATAATTATTAGGGTTTACAATATTGAGCACTGATCTCTTAGATGCATATTTTATAACAAGGCTTTCTCTCTTTTTTTTGCATTTCTTACTGGTAGGCCTCACCCTAGTTATTCGGAAACAGGCGCTTTACCAACTAAATTATCCTAGTCGGCTCTATTGTCGTTTTGGTAAAAATAAAAATAGATTCTATCAGATCTGTGTTTTGCTTCTTGGATCGAACAATTTATAGAACACCGTGTATCACCGTGTACGTGCGTGCATAATATTATTGATGTGAATTGGGTACCCGTGTCCTAATTCATGATGACCACCCAGTTTATATCTTGTTTGAGGGACTGAACTTATTTCCAGTTGAAATAACGCGCGCGACAAGAAATTGTCGCTCGGGTGAGTTTTCAATGATCACCCCTATTTTATTGCTAGCAACCGCTTAAAGAATGAACTGATAGCAGCTGATTCGGTACCGCTTCTGGAACAAGAGAGAGAGAGAGTGAGAAAGGAAAGGCCGGGAGGTTAACCAGATATTAGCATCTGGTTTGCTACCCAGCACTGGGGGCGGGGAAGTAGGGACAAGAAAGAGGGGGTAGATAGAAAAAAAACGCACGCACACTCATAAGAAAACGAAAACACACAGGAAGGGCATCCTAGCTACAACCGTTCAGTAAGGCCGGTCGATCGCAAAAAGTGTAGTAGCACTTTCAGGGCCCTCTTCTGTGAATCGCATCCTGACGATACTGCAGAATTCCCTGCTGCGACAGAGGTTGATCATCTAATTTGTTGAGTTCCTTGCGAAGGCATAGTCGTTGTTTACTATACGCTAGGCACTCACAAAGAATATGTGGCATTGTTTCATCTTGGCCGCAGTGGCCACAGGCTGCGGTGTCGGCCATCCCAATGCGGAAAGCGTAGGCGTTGGTAAACGCAACGCCCAACCACAGCCTACATAACAGGGTCTGGTCTGCTCGGCAAAGCCTCGACGGAACTTGAAGACTTAGTGTAGGGTCAAGCGAGTACAGTCGGGCATACTTGAAGTTTGGCTGATTCCATTGTGATGTGGTTTGCTGGCGAGCAAGCCTGCGGAGCTTTCGTGCAGCATCTGTCCTAGAAAGTGGTAGTCGCAGTTTATGATCTTCTGTGTGATCGGCCCGTTCATTGCCGATGATTCCGCAGTGACTGGGCAACCACTGAAATGTAATTTGGTGCCCTTTCTCAGTCAGGTGGTGTATAACCTCTGCTATCTCTAGTACCAGCTGCTCGTGTGGTCCACGGCGTAAGGCTGATAGTAGAGACTGCAGTGCCGCCTTCGAGTCGCAGAAAATAGTCCACTTGCGTGTAGGTTAATCAACTACAAATTGCAACGCGGCACGAAGTGCTGCCGATTCTGCGGCCGTTGATGTTGTTGCGTGAGATGTCTTGAATTTAATTGTCGTGGCCAACCTTGGTATCACTACTGCTCCTGTAGAGCTGTCCGAATGCACCGATCCTTCAGTGTATATATGTGTGGAGTCTTGATATTTCTCACACAAGAGAAGTAGTGTGAGCTGTTTAAGAGACGGTGACGACAAATTGGCCTTTTCTGGACGCCTGGTATGTTAATATTAGTCATTGGTTGAGCGAGGCACCATGGCGGAGTCACAGGTCTAGCGGCAGGAGAGAACGAAGTTCGCATCGACTCACCATGTGCGGTCACTGTTTTGCAGTAAGATGTGCATGGTTGGACCACTGGTAGAGAGGCTAGGTGATGTCGAGAGGTTCGAGCAAGGTGTCGTATATGTGTCCTCAGCACTTCCACATTAATGTGGGTCTTGATGAGGCTGTCCCTTGTGATGGCGATAGTTGCCGCTGTTGACGCACTTTGGGGCAAGCCTGAACATATCCGGAGTGCTTGAGCCTGGACACTTTGAAGCATTCGTATACTTGTTTTACTTGCGTTGGTTAACACAGGTAGGCTGTACCGAAGGAATCCAAGGAAAAGAATCCTGTATAGTCGCAACATAGCAGTTGTGGACATTCCCCAGTTCCTTCCAGCGAAGAACTTGAACATATGACAGATGTCTGTCAATCGCCTTTTCATGTATGATACATGTGAGCTCCAAGAAAGATCTCTGTCAATTATAACACCTAGGAACTTGTATGACCGGAGGTGACGTACCCTTTCGCTGTTTATCAGAACGCTGTAGTTCTGCATTGGTTTGCGCATAAATGCCACAAGTGCACATTTCTCAGAGGAAATTTCCAGACCTCGTTGACGGAGGTGAATAGCAACTTGAGTGGCAGCTCTCTGAATTCGCGCTCGCAGCTGTAGACGTGTTACTGCAGACGTCCAAACGCAGATGTCGTCCGCGTACATTGATAATCTGACAGTACTTGGCAGATGCTCATTGAGAGCTATTAGCGTCAGGTTGAATAGTACAGGGCTACGTATGCCACCCTGGGGAACACCACGGTGGCTGTAATGTAGCGAAGTGTCACCATCCTCAGTCCCACGAAAAAGGATCGCTCAGAGAGATAGCTGCGTAGCCACTGAAACATCCGACCACCCACTCCTACCTCCTTGAGAGCGGTGAGGACAGCTTCACGTGTGACGTTATTGTACGCCCCTTTAACATCAAGAAATAAAGAAGCGCAGAGACGCTTACGGCCTTTTTCGTGTTGCACGTAGCTGACCAGGTCTATGACGCTATCAATTGATGACCGGCCACGGCGATATCCCGTCATAGCATCCGGGTAGATGTTGTGATGCTCCAGGAACCATTCTAGCCGTCCAAGTACTATCCTCTCTATCACATTGCCCAAGCAACTAGCCAGTGCGATCGGGCGGTATGATGTGAGCACCAATGGTGACTTGCCAGGCTTCAGTAATGAAACCAAACGACTGGTCTTCCAGTTCACTGGGAGGGTGCCCTCTCACAACGAATCATTGTATATCTCGAGGAGGGCAGTCCTCGCACACTCACCAAGGTGACACAGTGCTCTGTATGATATTCCATCAGGCCCAGGTGCTGATGTCCATCTACACAAAGCCAGTGCTGCTTTATGCTCATGAATAGAAAAAATTGGTCCATGTGGTGATCGTGTGATATCGTGCCACCACGTGAGAGCGTGGAGATGTTGGGATCTGCGAGTTGACCAGATAAGTTGGCACAGAACTCTTCTGCCACGTCGACCTCCGATCTATGTTGAGAGAGGGCTAGAGCCTTGAATGGAGACCGCTGAATGGGAGCGGTCCGGAGCCCTCTTATTGTCCTCCACAAGTGTGATAAAGGCTTCCGAGGATCTAACGAAGCGCAGAAAGCTGCCCAGCGTTGTGACTCTAGCTCGTCTATGCGGCGTTGTATCTTCTTCTGAAGACGTCTAGCGATTCGTAAATCGTCGATTGCTTTCGTGCGTCGGTACCTTCGTTCCGCACGCCGTCGGAGAGCCCGAAGTCGTTCTAATTTCACATCAAATGCGGTTACTCTCGAAGAGTATGTGAGGGTGCACACTGTGTCTTGCACTGTGGACTTGATCACCTCTTCTAAGTCAAATAAGGTGTTCTCTTGACAGCGTTCTTCCATGAGAGATTCAAACTTGGTCCTGTCCACTCTTTGGATAGTTTCGCGTACCTTGCAAGGTGATAATCCTCTGATCTTGACATATGTGGGAATGTGGTCGCTCCCATGTATTTCTATTTCCGCAAACCATCCGGCACATCTGACGAGACCTCGAGAAACAAAAGCCAAGTCAAGGCAACTGCTGTATCCAGGGCCACGTAAAAATGTTGGGCTGCCATCATTTAACAAGCACAGCTCGTTGTCTGAAGCAAACGTTATCAGACTTTCACCCTTTGCGCTGATCTTCGGGCTCCCCCATAGCGTATGGTGGGCGTTGAAGTCTCCGATGATCACCCATAAGCCAGGAGTGGAGGATAGGATGTGTCCTAGTCTTCTGTGGTCAAATATACTTGATGCCGACAGGTATGCACCAACAACAGTGACAATAAGACCCTTTTTCTTCACTGTTAAGCATATATATTGGTTATCGTTGTCAGGTGGTACAGTCCGAAGAATGTAGGTCAGGTCACGTCGAATAAACAGCAGGACCTTGCTGTTTCCACTATAACAAGCCGACATAAAATATTCGTATTCGGAGAGTCTGATAGTGCTCGATAAATTTGGCTCGCAGATGACCATGATGGGAAACATATTGGTGGAAACGAACCAACGAAAATTTGCAATGCGTGATTTCAGTCCCCGTGCATTCCACTGAAAATTGTTCCTTTTTTGACTTCTTCCCTGAAAGACAGTGGCTGGTGGGCCATTATCTACTCAAGAGCCGCCAGTATACTGGTCTCAGAGCGTCCAGTACTTGAAGTGCACTTCTGGCTGACGTTGTGCGCATGTTGTTTAACACCGTCCGAATGGCATTAATTATGGGTCGTAGAAGAGCAATCACTTGCTTATCGAAGATCCACTGCTCTTCTGTTGTCGCAGTTTGCTCTGATGAATGCGGCTTCTGATGCGGTTCTTCCACAAGTTGCGTGCGCGTAAGTGGCGGCCACTCTTCAGTAGAGAGAGATCTACTTGTTTTCTCTCTTCCATCGTCTGCGTTCGCCGCGGTGTGCCCTGCAGTGGGCGCCGTTTTCAGATGCGTTGACTTACTTCTTGTAGTTGACTGTGTTCTTCGCGAAGATCTTCGACGGTGACGTCGTCGTCTTCGCCGGACTTTTTCCGTGGCCTCTTTGTGGGTAAAGCTGATTGATTGATTGATTTGTGGGGTTTAACGTCCCAAAACCACTATATGATTATGAGAGACGCCGTAGTGGAGGGCTCCGGAAATTTTGACCACCTGGGGTTCTTTAACGTGCGCCCAAATCTGAGCACACGGGCCTACAACATTTCCGCCTCCATCGGAAATGCAGCCGCCACAGCCGGGAATCGAACCCGCGACCTGCGGGTCAGCAGCCGAGTACCTTAGCCACTAGACCACCGCGGTGGGGCCTTTGTGGGTAAAGCTGTCTCGCACCATTTGTGTAAGAATAGTAAACTCCTTCTTTATGCGTGGACAGTCTTTGGAAGATGCACTGTGGGCACCTTGACAATTAGGGCACTTTAGTATGGTTGCGCTGCATTTGTCCTCGGTGTGTGGTTCTAAGCATCGGGGGCACGTTCGGAGTTCCTGCACGCTCCCTGCACATGGCCGATCTTCTGGCACTTATGACATCGCATATGTTTTGGAATAAATGGTCGGACCTGGTGACGAAAGTGGCCAACCTTCACATGGGAGGGGAGACCGTCCCCTTTGAACGTAATTCTTACACAATGTGTGTTACCAAGGTGGCTGACATTCACAATGACGTTATCCTCATTTGCCGGTTTTATTAGCACTGAGAGATCCGAGTTTGGAATTTCAGTGGCGATGTCATAAATGACTCCTGTTGAAGTGGTGCTATCAGCTGGTATTATAGACTTGACATTGATGTTACCCAGTTGCGTTACTTTCTGAAGCGCGTTTAGCGCACGTGGGTTCAGCACATCGATTGCCAAGATGTTCCTTCTTGCGTTTAGATGTACTTCTTTGATCTGATTTGGCGTAATATTCTCGAGATACACAGAGAGCGCTCTCCTGTTCAGCCCGCGTAGACAGTCGGTAGGCTTCAGCGGCACAAACAGGATACAGTGAGGCCATCGCTGAGGGGCAGTTTTCACGGTGGTCGTGCTTAATGCCGAAGATGCATTGACGATCCGTCGTTTAGCCTTGTGGTACAGGACGGGTTGGAAGCCGTCGTCCGAGGACTCGTCGCTTGATGCGGAGTACAGCTCAGTGTCCTCACTCTCACTGGACGCGTTTCCTCGCTTCCTCGAAGCAGTCCCCGTGGTCGAACCGGACTGGGACGGTGCCCCGTGAGGTTTAACATCCATCACCACGATATATGGGGCGATAGACCCCACAACTGCGGCGAAAATCCAGAAAAGCACAAAGACAAAGCAAGGTCTGTTCCGTAAACGAATCACTTCGTCTTCCTAGAAGTCAAAATATTCAAGTGGCAAATTTTCAAGAAATGTTAGCGTGAATATTTGACAATTGTGTAACACGCCTCCATAAGGATGATTTTCACCGAACACATTGAGGGTTGAGTATACACTTCCCTAAATATTTTTCAATTGATACTCTGTACAGGAAGTCACTAGCTGGTCAATAATTCCTTTTGACTCACTCAAAAGACGCTCAATTCGTCCACAAAAATTGATATTCAATAGATACACGGTGGCCAATACTCTTGTGAAACCCAATAAAAAAGTCAAGAGACGCTTAATTTTAAAACAGTACGTCCTATGGATAAAAGTCAATATACACTCCCCTAAATTATTTCAATTGACACTTGGTCAATAGCTGGTCAATAATCCCTTTTGACTCAATCAAAAGACGCTCATTTAATTCGCAAAAATGATATTCAATGGAAATATGGTGGCCAATATTTTTGTGTAACTCAATAGGAAAACTCAATAGACGCTTAATTTAAACTCAGTACATCCTACGGAGAAAAGTCAATTTAGCCTAAATTAAATCTGTGTAAACATTTTTGTAAGGGTGGGGTTCGCTGATTGATTCAGTGGGCTGACAATCTATCAGAAGGATGGCTCACAGCGTGAAATGTCAGTACCAGGGTAAAGATTTTATCAGCATGCGTATCTCCCAGTTTCCAATATCTAGGTAGAAGAAGAAAGTGCTTAACAGCGCAAACGACAGGAATACGAATGGAATATCTTCAATTCTGCAGGGCACTGCCGAATTAATACCAGATAAATAACAAAGTTCATGCCTAATTATCACAACTGTCTGCAAAGCAATCGATTGCTTTAAGGTACTTTTTTATACAGACTTTTACTATCTTTCTTAAAGTTCAAATATTTCATTGTTTAGAGCTATATCGTCCATCAGTCACGGGAGCTAAGGTTCAGAGGCAAGTTCTTTGTGGCGCTTTCATTATTGGTGCCGAAAATCGCTATGCCCCACACTTTGTCGATCTACTCACAGAAGTATTTCGTAATATTGATATCAAATTACGTGCACAAGAAGTCCCAATACACATACTGAGATACATTCCTATTTATGAGAAGAGATCTATCAGAAATGCTTTTGCGAAAAGACAAAAAATATTTTAGGAATGCAGATGCAACAATACAGATGGGAAAATACAAATACTATACTTCTACTTTATTTCTGAATTGCTGGTAGCACAAAGATTCAGTGCCAGGATAACATTGAAGGTGTTTTCCTTACATTTAAACATGCAACTCACTCATATTGCTTGCACTACTGAAAACACCAATAAATCACGCAAGTGTATACATTTGTTTTATGTAAAGGATCTGATTATTCAGATGGCTATTACAAATAACTGCTCCTACCAGCCCTTTCATAACTAGGCTGCCACTTGAACAATATCAGCGCGGCCTCAATACAGACTTATAATATGATTAGCTGCCCTATAAATATAGAACTGTGGAACCTGCCTTGAGAAACTGGAACTTTTATTGGCAGAGGCTGATAACACTGTCTCCGCGAACTTGCTGTCAACAGCCTTCCACGCTAACCACATAGGCAATAGTTTGGTTGAAGGGAAACAATCGTAATTGTTTTTATGTCACCGACAGAAGGTGCGTCTGCTTCTCTACGCACAAAAAAACGAGCACTGTACCCTCCGCCATCCCAATGGAAACACGTCTTAGCTCATTTACAAGAAAAAAAAATGTTACGAGATACCCATCCCTTGCAAAGTATTGCGGGGTATTGGATACATCGTGAAAAGATGTCACTACTAAGTTACAAATACATTTTTCAAGTGTATATTGATGCAGAAATACTCCAATACTCTAAAACGTCTGTGAAATGCTATCATGCTAATTTTGTGTCGCTATGCTGCCTACTTTTGTAAAAACACCTGCGAGTAATGTTATCAAAATGACTTCAAACATTCGCGAAACTTCCCTAGCATTGTGGTATGGTCAGCA
>WOVY01009962.1:600000-847500 GCA_013436015.1 Rhipicephalus annulatus | reverse complement strand
CATATCTCCCATTTGAGGCCGCGAAGGATGGAGTCCATGAATCGCTCGAAGGTAGCTGGGCATTGCATAAGCCAAACGGCATAACGTTGAATTCAAATAACTGATCAGGCGTGACAAAAGCAGCCTTCTCTTTGTCAGATGGATGCATTGGTATTTGCCAGTATCCAGACCTTAGGTCGACGGATGAAAAGTATGCGGCCGAGTGCAGACAATCAACAGCATCGTCAATGCATGGTAGCGGATACACGTCTTTCTTTGTGACGGCGTTGAGACGGCGGTAGTCTACACAAAATCGCCAAGAGTTGTCTTTCTTCTTTACTAATATAACAGGAGCTGCCCAGGGACTGCTTTACTCTTGAATAACGCCTTTCTGCAGCATGTCGTTGACCTGATCGGCGATCACTTGCCTCTCTGACGGGGATACGCGATATGGTTTCTGGCGTATCGATGTAGCACCTCCCTTGTTGATGCGGTGGTGCATACGGGATTCGGGCAACAAGAAACAACGCTTGTTTTGAGCGAAATCAAAGACTCCCGAGTAACGTGTAAGTACCTCTTCAAGGACATTCTGCTCGGAAGAAGGCAACGACTTATTGATCATACGTTTAATCTCGGCTGAGTAGTTTGGTGCAGTCTGACTGATGGCTGGAGACACTGAGACCATTCTGACGTCAATTGTGGCCTGCTCCTCGAACGTTCCCAGTTTGAATCCGGCTGATAGAACAACAGGCTCTGAGGCTGCGTTGAGCGCCCACAAGCAAGCATGTCCGTCGATGGCCGTAAGGACAGACCGTAGGACCAGCACATTCTTCTTGATGGCGTTTGCATGATCAGGCTCCACAAGTTCAGTGCAGAATCCTGAGCGGACATGAGAAGAGCATACGGGTACAAACACTGCTGTCCGACCAGGGATCGTCACCTCTTCAGACAACGAAAGAGCATCGACGGGCAGAGTCGGAAAATCGTCAACTATTGCAGCGGGCAACGTACTTTGTAGAAGAATCTCTCCAGTTCCACAGTCAAGCGTAGCGCCGCATTCATGAAGGAGGTCTATCCCTAAAATGACGTCATGAGTTGCGTGAGCCAGTACAGTGAATTCAACTCGGAAATTTTGTCCACCAATCGTGAGTACAACTGAACAAATACCAACAGGGCATAACGCTTCGCCTCCAACTTTACGTTTTCTTTACGTTTCCACGCGAACATAACTTTGTGACCCAACAAACGATGTTTGAAACGAAGGCTCATAACCGAAACAGCAGCACCAGTGTCTACAAGAGCAAGAGTATCTACACCGTCCAAACACACACGCACTTTGTTCATCAACATCACAGCAGAAGGCGGAATTGGCGAAACTTACCAACCCGCGACCGCACCTCCATAGGTCGCACCAGTTAGTTTCCCAGCTGATGCGGGGAAGGTGATCGACGACGCGGAGACGGCGACCGGCGGTACCGTGTCGGAGGCGGCGTCAGGCTTCGCTCGGAGGCGCGGGACTCGCTGCGAAATTCGTTAGGCCATTACTGTCGGGGACGGTAGTAAGCGGGGTTAGAGGTCCAGGTTTCGTGCATACGAGGCGGGTGCGTCGAAAAACGTGGCGGCACAGAGGTTTCGTACATCCGAGCCGGATACGTCGAAAGACGTGGTGGTGCAGGCGGCCGTCTGGGACAGAAGCGCGAAATATGCCCTGGGAGACCACATGTGTAGCAAACGGGGACTTGTCGGCTTACATTACCAGAAGCAGAGGTGGCAGAAGTACGCGGAGACGGGTCGTGCTCCGCAGGAACATTTTGTGATGACGCATAGTAATATTCTGGCAGAGGCCTGGTTGACGACGGTCGGAAATCCGAAGCGGCACGTCGAGATGATGACATCCGGTGGTGGCCATGACCCGTCGGGGAAAACGGAAGCCGCGGGGTAAAATCTGCAGTTTCTGTGCGTGGTCGGTTTTCGACGTGGCGCTCTCGCATCCAGTAGGGAGGTGGTTCAGGGCACGTGGCGAACGAGCATTGGTGGTGAACGTCACCTGCTTGAAGTCGTACGAGCTCTTCTCGAACTACCCGACGTACGAGGACGGGAATGTCTTCGCAGGTGGCGACATCCATACTTGCGACAGTGGGGACATTGTCCAAGCGCCCGAACTTGGGTAGAATTCTCCGGGTCTTCAATGCCTCGAATGGGCGACACTGCTGCCTGAAAATCGATGGAGTGTTCAAGTTTTCTTTTGTTATCAAAAAACTGTACACGTCCTCGGCGATGCCTTTTAACAAATGATCGACTTTGTCTTCGTCAGACATAATTGCGTTGACAATCCCGCAAAGCTTCAATACTTCTTCAATGTAGGTTGTGCACGTCTCGCCGGGCAACTGAGCCCTACGTGACAGCGTTTGCTCAGCTTTATTTTTCATGGAACTCGTGTCCCCAAAGCAGCCCTTCAGTTCCTTAAAAAATATATCTCAAGTGGGGAGGACATGTTCATGGTTCTCAAACCAAAGCAAGGCTGTCCCGGCAAGGAAGAATACTACGTTCACGAGCTTCGCCGATGCGCCCCATTCGTAGTAGCGGCTCACTCTGTCGAAGTGTTTTAGCCAAGCGTCCACGTCTTCGTCAGTTTTACCTGAGAATATTCGTGGCTCAGGTGCCCAGTAGTCTGGTTGTCGAGGTCGACGGCCACCTTGTGCCGTGTCGGTGGCACTGGTGGATGCAGCGGCGTAGTGCGTCAATGGGATTGCTGTGTCGTCGTTCATGCTGGTGTTGTCCGGGGGTAGGCCAGCTAAGCGTCTGCTTCCTTGAAGAACTTCTGCTGCGGGGTCCAGGATGGCAAGTTACCCAGCACCGCTTCACCAAAGCTGTTACGGATGTATTTTATTTACTTTTTTATTCATACTGCAATCCCTATTACAGAGATTTCAGCAGGGTGGTTACAGATATAATTTTCACAATGTTGGCACTCAAGAATGCGTAAACCAAACTAACAAACAGAAAATAGAACGGCATGATGTGAAAAATTAGGTCAAATTTGCTGCAAACAACTTTAAGGATGGCTCCATCACTTGGTTATTAGTTAGTCCATTCCACTGAGTTACTGCACGAGGGAAAAAGGAATATTTGAAGCAGTTATTTCGGGACTGGAAAGGGGTTACTGTATTGGGGTAGAAAAGGAAATGATATTGGAAACATCAAGCTTGTGAAGCCCTTTAATTATTTGGTAAAGAAATTGTAGTCGTATTAAACGATTTCTTTCGGTAACTGTGATGTGATGGGTTTAATTACACTGAAAAAATGTCAGCGCTCTACCGTCACTGCCGAATCACCATCGCTCGAGAGCGTCCGATCTTTTCTTCTTCCTCGCTCTTTCAGTCCGCGTTACAATATATATATATATATATATATATATATATATATATATATATATATATATATATATATATATATATATACAATAAAGTTCAAGGGTAGCACACATTGAAAAGCTAAATTGTGTGCGAGTGTGTTGGTCAGCCCTCTTTCTAAGATGAAAGTAATATATAAACATTACATTTTTACCGATGGATGTGTAACTGTCGATATGTTATTCATGAAGGAAAGGCTTTTCTTAAAAACGCAGCTGGCTTCCTCCTTGTGGGAGTGTTAATCTCCGAGGGCTGTCATTGCTGTCTCGGTTGCGTTCGTATCAGGATCCACCATATATCTTCAGATGCTCAGCCGATGAACCTTGCCTCAATGATATATTGAATAATAATATAATAATAATAATAATAATAATAATAATAATAATAATAATAATAATAATAATAATAATAATAATAATAATAATAATAATAATAATAATAATAATATATTAATAATAATGATGATGATGATGATGATGATGATGATGTATAGGAGATTATGCGGCAAAACCACGTTATTGTAGTGACACTGTGGTGAGGGCTCTGGAAGTTTAGACCATCTGCTGTGTTTTAACGTGCTCTGACATCACAGTGCACATCATTCCCCCTCTACCACTTCGCCTCTATCGAAATGACACCTTCCAGCCGGGATCGAACCCACTACCTTCGGCTTCGCGCCCCGCCGTGGTGGTCTAGTGGCTAAGGTACTCTGTTGCTGACCCGCAGGTCGCGGGTTCATATCCCGGCTGCGGCGGCTGCATTTCCGATGGAGGCGGAAATGTTGTAGGCCCGTGTGCTCAGATTTGGGTGCACGTTAAAGAACCCCAGGTGGTCTAAATTTCCGGAGCTTTCCACTACAGCGTCTCTCATAATCATATGGTGGTTTTGGGACGTTAAACCCCACATATCATTACTTTCGGCTTCGCATCCGAGCACCTTAAGAGAGGGCCTGCTGCTACATCTGTCGCCAAGCTTCTGAATTTCGCGAACAAGTTACCCACTTTGCCTGGCTAAAACGTTGCGAACCTCGAAGTCTGGCGAGCAGTCGTAGTCTCGACAGTTCATCGCTGTCAGCAGAAGCTGTCAGCGGTCACCCGAAATCATTCAGCGATGTGCTGGCCAGACTGTGGCTGCTCCTGCAGGGGCGGCAGGGGCGCATGCAGTGTATCAGCCGGACATGCCGAGCAGATTGTTCGGAGATGTCGGCAGCTTAAATTCAGAGGCAAGGTAATGCCTCCTGTTTTTTATATAAGATTGTTCAGGCCTACTCACTACAGTGGGCATGCACTCTGACGCCACTCAGCTTTTAACCTCGTCTCTTTACGAGTTGACGCGTGCATGCATGCTCCCACCGTTCAAGACCTCGGCCAGGGGACGCTGTGCCGCACGCGTTTCGCCGCCTATCTAGCAAAAGCCGGTCGCTCGTTGTCCCGCTCCTTCTTTCAGCCTGCACTCTCTCAGCACGTTCACGCGCTCTGCACGCGCTGTTGTCTGGTCGCCCTGCGCATGCAACATCACCTGTGACTTGCTCTGAAGGTTTACAAAGATTATGAAAGCGTTTTCACGGTGTGAATCTTATCAGAACCTTGAGCGATTCATTGCCAACCTTTACAGGGCCAAGCAAGTCAAACACGATATCTTGGAGCGAGTGCTATGTGAATGTCTATGGTCAACAGCTGCCTTTCTTTTACATTAAAAGTGAGGTGGCGGTGAGAAGTCTATGTGTATGTTGCCGGTAAAACGCGCATTTGCTGCGATATTTGTGTCTTATCGGAGCTGTCGGCAAAGTATACCACCACGCTTTCGCGTGCATTTGTATATAGCGTTCAGATTTCCAATTTTTAATGCCAAGTTTGTCATGCGGATTTCGATATATTAGGAGGTCAGTAAGAAGAGACCAAACTTACGTCTCCCCTGTTCAGTCCCTGGCAGCATTTCAATGCGGTGTAATCAGTTTTATAAAAGTTTCACTTTTGCTGAGGTTTTCATCGGAGGTTAACAAGGTCGTATCATAAGTTCAATGACACCTTGAATTTCTCGCTCCTCCTTTGAAAATATAGTGATGCGCACACAACAGTATATAAATTTCCGGAGCCCTCCACTATGGCGTCTCTCATAATCAAATGGTGGTTTTGGGACGTTAAACTCCACAAATCAATCAACAAGAGTATATTATGTCCACTTAGATCATGCGTGTTTCTTGCAGCAGATGTTTCACTTCAGATAATATCCACGCCTAATCACTCCGCGTGTTCACTGATTCAAAGGTCGATTCGGTTGCTTTGACAGCTCTCTTGGTCATCGTCATATCACACAATACCGACTAGGATCAAGCACGTTTTTAGTTACGCCGAGATTCGCCCCTGATAGCGGCGTCAAATCTCGTGAAACCATCGAAAGTTTTATATCCGCCTTGGTTCTTTTTTTTCAACTAGTTTTCATAGCGGCAGGTGTAAATCGTCCGCAGATTGGGTGCATGCAAGAATATAATATTTGTCATCCCAAAACCATCATATCTTTAGGAGGCGCACCGTGGTGTGAGATTCAAGGTTGAACCCGGCTGCCTGAGGTTTTTTTTTTTTTAACGTGCACCTGAGTATATTTGAAGTGTTAGACACGACGAGAATGGACTGAGGGCACACATACACTGAGTTTGCTTCTGTTTACATTGACAAAAACCGAATTCTCCTGTCTCTCATTTCCCATTAGCAGCCATTGACATATACATTGAGCACAATCTGAGAAGAAAAGGTTGCTACGTTATACTCGCTGGGCGTAGCCTCTTTGGTTTTAGAAAGGTTTAGCGAGCGTTGGGCCGCAGTACCATGAATACAGTGAACTAGTATATACCATGAACTCGAGGTGGCTAAAGGTGGGAAGTAGACACGAAGCGCAAGCCGTAAAAAAGTGCATGTGTGCCACCTCTCGTTTAGTCCTTGGAATTTCCGCTGGATGGCGGTGCTTCTATATGCGGAATATATGATGAAAAGTTGCGAGATGTTGGTACTTAGAGTGCTGACTAGATGGACAAACGGACGCACAGACAGATGCCTGGACGGACGCACGGATGACTGCACGGACAGAGGGACGCATGGACGGATGCAGGGGTACATGCATGGACGAACGCAGGGACGGAGACGCGGATGGAAGTGTGGACGCACGAACTGATGCACGCGCGGACGGGCGGATGGATGGACGGAAGAAAGAACAAATGGATGGACGGATGCTTCGACCCCCTCTCCATCATTCACCCCGTGGATATTCTGCCATTTTTTTCTCCCACTTTGCTATACCACCTAAGGTGGTGCTTCTCGGGCGCCGAGTGGTGAGAGTTGGTTTCTAAATATTGTAAAGAACATGGATTTTACTCCCAAGGTGGTAGAAATTTCCGGAGCGCGGCACTGTGGTGTCTCTCATAATAATATGTAGTTTTGGGACGTTTACCTCACATATAAATAAAAAACAATCAAATAATCAGTCAATCATTCATGAAAACCGCCATGTGTGACTTGGTTGTGCCGGACGATATGTGTGCCAAGTAGTGATATTACGTTTGGCCTTCTCAAAGCCTGTCCAAAGGGAGAGCTCCGGTTATGTATTACTTCGTGTCCAGTCACGGTAAGGGTGAGTCGCTCCCAGCGCAAGCCACTGATGAAATCTGAGACCGAGAAAACAACTTAAGCGTGTTGGTGAAGCAAATTGTAACACAAGACATGTCTGCGCGAACACAGGAATAAACATGTGACCGAGTATACCAAACAGAGATCATATAAAAGTTGGACAATGAATGTGTCAGTTCGGTGTCTATAGTGTTGTATATAAAGAGTTGAAATATCGCCATTATGGCTTTACAAGATGATAAAAAGTGTATCCGCTTTGACAGGCGCATTGAAGCAGCGATTTACGGTTCATTTTCTAAAAAAAATTGAAAAAAATTGTTGTACCTTCAGAGCTGTATGCATTTCCTACTTGCCCCCTGCATTACTTGCAGGGGGCACTCCGCTCATGCAAAGCTGCGCTTCACCGGGGACAACAATATTTTTTTCTCAAAGACATTTTAGGGTTGGGACTTAAGTTTCTTCATTAGTTAGCTTTCTGTCTATTCTATCACCCCACTTCAGAGTGCGGGGTCGTCCACGAACGACAAGTTTGTACCTAATTCACGCACGTGCTTCATTCGTAATTTACCAATAAACAAACGCGTAGTGAACCATTCTGAATGTATATTTGGATCATGTGCAGCCCATGGTGAACATTCACTTCAGTATACTTGTGCATGTGCTGCCAAGTCCTATTCGCCCTATTAGCGCACTGCTTGTAAAGGGAACAAAGCACTATGTACCATGAGAATGGTTTTGTGATAAAGCCAAACACATTCTCCAAAAGGCAACTTGCTCTTCGTTACTATATTTGCCTCGGCTCACTTTTACTACGTTGGGAGCCATCATATTACATGTTCGATGTACGATCCAGTTTTCTTCGCAACCTAGCACTTCTCTTTTGATGATATCACCTTTTCGCGATATAGAACAAGAAATAGAGTGAACAGGGCTAACATGTGGAACCTCAAATGTCATTATCTTTTCTACAAAATCTACCTGCCAAAAATTTTCTTTTTTCTTTCTAAATAATCCAGCGATTGTTTGAGTAAAAGTTTATGTCGTCGTGGACTGATTTAAAACACGTTTTCTACAAGATGAATTCTACTTCAGTAGAACACTCCAACAGCCACAGCATCATTCTGCGTCTCTTCATTGATGTGACTATTAAAAAGGTAGGCATTGATGGTTGAAGAAATTTCCTCAAGCGCGGTGGGATTTTTGTGTTACTAAACGCAGAAACCATTGTTGCACACCTGAAAAGAACCAAGAAAACGTGCATAACAATATACTGTAGCACTGAAGCCTAGCTGTAGTTCAATAACTTGCATAATATAAACATCAGTATGCGTTAGCTAGCACATACAGTTGTGATATTTGCACAGATAGCTATGACGTATGCACAGACAGCTATGAGAAGCATAACCAGTATTGTGAAGAACGGTGCTCCAGGAAACAACGTTTCAGAACTAGTTCGCTTTGCGAGGAATGCAGCAACACCGACGTTTAATTCAGGATCAGTAGTACTGTAACAGTAGCTCCTTACAGCTAGAAAAAATTTGGGGCAGCTGGATTGACTGTGCGCAATCAATCAACTTCTCATATGCTTCGCTTATGATTGTCTTGGTGAAGTGAGAAAATAGATATAAAGGCGTGAATTTATTCCATATGACGCCATCTAGCCATTTATCACATCGCACCAAAACCCACCCATCGCTATAGATCAACTTTTTCAACATGCTAGAGTTTCAACTCTTGCCGTTTGCCTTCAAAAATGCACAATTCCTTTTTTTTCTACAAAGATGCGACGCTGTCGTTCTCTCACTGAAATCGAGAATGTGCAGTTCGGGACATAACAAATGCTGAATTTCTCTTTTTGAAATAGCATACAGTGAGACATACAACTCATGTGGTTGTGAGGAGACCACATAACACATCTTATGTCGCCGCCTATCCTACCAGAATCAACAATGTATCCTAGGGGCTAAACTCTATAGTTTCGATGCAAGAATGCTGTCTGAAAAGAAGATCCTAAGACCTTGACCCATCGCTTCTGTTAGGCACAGGGTCAAGACAGCTGTAATGAAATTCATGAAGGCAAATGGATTTCAAAAGCGTCTAAGGACTACCAGTGGGGCTTTTCGTCCTGTGTGTTTTATGTGTTCATTTCCTCTTCTTTTTCTTTGTTCTTCTCTATCTTACCTATTAGTGTAGTCAACCAAGCCTAGCTTGGCGAACTTCCTTCTATTTTCTCTTTGTTTCTCGCTCTCTCTCTTTCTCTCTTGGTTGGAAAAGCTGACTAAACTCACACTTTGTCAGCACACGTCATTTCGGGTAACATGGTGTTCTTTGAACTTGACGCCAACGAATAATTCTCCTTACACATGGTTAAGATCGACGTCCCTTATAATGGCTAGCACCTTGCTTAAGCAAGAGATTATGGAGCTCCAATAGCCTATTGGAGCCAGCAGTTTATTTCCAGAGAAGAAATCTGCGTATGTACAACGCTGACGTGATCGACAAGCTGTGATAGCTGAAGCTCATCACCCCAAAACATCTCTGGTAATCATGACGAGCCATTGGAGAACTGGAATGCACCGGCTAGATTCGTTGGAAGTATTGGCAACATCCTCTGTATCTGCTAGTAAATTTTAATACTTGAATGTTCTTTTATTATTCTTGCAAATGTTTTCTACACATTTTACGCCTCAAACCAGTGCTTACTTGCCTCAGTTATGCTGGCTTGCAGCCAACTTTAAAGAGGATACGCCGCATCGTCTTATGAGAAAGTGTTCTTCTCAACCAAACCAGACTTTTGCTGTTGCTGAGTTTGGTAAACAGAAATAAGTCAAAGGGCTTTACAGCTTGTGTTTCGTTCACATTTTTGTCCTTTATTTAAGACTTCATCTCTCGTGTATAGTACGTTTGTCTAACGCATCAGAGAGTGACAAAATATTAGGGGGTCAGATGAAATTATGAAGATTGCAGGTATAATGCGCCGTCAAAAAGCACATGTACCACCGGTTCTATTGGCAGAACATGAAAAAGCAGTTTGCCTTGCAGTAGGCTACACAGGCTGATTAGGTAATTTTCTTTACCAGTGTGACTTTTCGGGGCAGCCATTGGCATATCACAATGAATTCTCTGGACACCAAATTTTTTTTCGTCACATCTGGGTCTCCAACAGATTCACCCTTGAGGGAAATGTACAGAAATGCGTGTGGGGTCAGTAATGGCGATGTGTTTATCCAGTCTAGACCTGCTTTTGTCTGCGTCATCCATGTGCTCATAAATAAGGAACTAACTACTTATACATAAAAAGGTGTCACCGAATGGGCCACAAGAAAGTTTCGGCTATAAGTTTAGGCTTCCAACTAGAGGAGTTCACAGTAAGATAATTATTATATTCGCTATGATCGGTAAAATATTACTGCAGTATGCTCACACGTTAGTTACAGGGGCATCATCGGTGCAATATTTAGGTTATATGCACATCTGGACACCGCGTTTTTAGTAGAACATGCCTTACAAATCGCCCCTTTTATCTAGTACATTTCAGGCATATTTGCAGCTTAGGACGTATCTGCATTCTCTGTTAGATACATGATTATGGAGCAACTTATAGATGCTTGACCTCCTTTTCTTATTTCTCTAGCGTCGCTCTCCCCAGCAGAAACTGCCCAGATAAATGCGCAGTCAATACCATTTTGTTCTCCGTGATGTCAGCCGGAATTGTCTGTCTGTGTCATTCGTGGACATCTTTCCTCGCACATATGTGCCTCCTTTTCCTCCGATACACAACAGGCTCATGCCAAAGCGTTCCAAATTTAGACTAATCTGTGTCACCTGCACTATTGGCTGGGCATGTACCACTTCGTTTAGAGCGCTCTTTCATTCCGTTTGCATCTACCGCTGCGTTATTCTCCCCTGCAACGGCACAAGAATGCACTTTTTTTTCTGCAGCTTCGCTTCAGTCCTTACGCTTTCCCAAGACCCTTTGTTCACGTTAACTGTGAACTTTTTACGGAGATCTTCCTATCAGCCACTCTGCAGATCTTCCGAGTATTCAGCATCATCAAAATCCTCACAACTATACTAATTTCATAACAGCATTCTCGTCACTAAGTTGCGCTGGTTTTGTCGCTTAACATCACATGAGTGTACATCGCTCGTATACATTTAGTACATCAGGAGACCTAATCAAGAATTGAGGACGTGTTTTTTTCGTCGGGCGCAGTGAAAACTTTTCTAAATGCATACTATTCTATTCACTGGAAGAGCGCTCCACACGATTCTCAAAGCAATGTCATGAAAGAACGATATGACGAAATATAGGCGGATATTTCAATAGTGTGTGTTTTCTCCGGCAGCTCAAACGCGGAGTGTGTTCTGTCCTCTATGGAGTACGAGCATTGTGCCGGTGCGCAAACATCTACTGTATTCTTTTTACGCGTCGTTTTTTACTGGAGCAAGCCGTATTGCACGCTCGACACCATGCTTCCTCACCACCTTTATGCCATTGTTACTGCGACACATTCACGAGCAGCTCATTAGGTTACAAAATTCCACCAGAATACCTGGTTTTTTTTTTTACTAATGCTGTGCGGCAGACCTCAGAAACACCAGCACGATTGCTTGAAGTCTCTATAATAGTATACCACTTACGCGCTTATATAGCTTTTGATGCACTAAGACCATGCTGGTTTGTCAACGAATCTTGTATTGATGTGCAACGAATCTTACGCTGTGGTAAAACAAACACCTGTGGTAATTTTCCTAAAGTACAGCTATACTTGGGCCGTTTTTTTCATTAACAACAGCACAAGTGGGACATCAAGCGCATTACCAGCGTAAAATCTCAATATTACTTCTGTGGCATCTCCTATAGGAGATGAACGAGGATCTATTTTTCTAGGCGAAATCAATGTGCAGATCATAGCCACTCGATTAGTTGAGATGCACTGTACGTAAATTGAAGGCGAAATTTGATCAACTCCTGCTGTGTTTTCTAGTTCTCATACAAAAGTGAATGTTTTATTGTGTTACAAAATTGACATTGCTCTAAGAACTTTAGAAATTTAGACACGTAGAACTGACTATGTATGTAAAGTATTATCTTTAAAAATACTTCTTCCGGTTCAGCTCAGCCAGAAGAGGGTACGTTATGAAAGTGAAGTTTACTGCTTAGTTTTGCTTGCGAGAAAGTCATAGAAAAAATCACGAAAATTCACCTTGCAAGTTTTGCCGTCCGCACAATTGACCCAATCTGGAGCTTTCGTTTCAAACGATGCCTCTACTTTCTGGTCTGCTAACACGTGGCATGTCAGTACACATGTACCTTCATTTTGCTGCATCACGAATAAAGAGAATGTACGCACCGAATAAGCTTAAAATCAGTTCATAGCGTCATTTTTGTAAGGATTATATAATAGTCCTAGTTTAATTTATCCATAACTTGTTACTTCACATTCACCTTTTCGTTGAGGCGCTCAGTTACCAGAACGACAGAACTGAGCATAGCTGCAGTCCAGAGAAATCAATAAAGGTAACAAAGTAATGCAAATACATTTCGTTATAATATTATTAATAACAATAATAATATTTATTATTATTATTATTATTATTATTATTATTATTATTATTGAGTGATATTTGTAAGTGCATTACAACTTTGATCTGTATTTCAAAATTTGACTAAAGCAACTGATCACCCTCAAACACCTCGAGTAAGATAAACAGCGAACCGAAACTATGATGTATGACGCATGAAATGATAGAACATATGTCGCAATTTGTAGATTTCATAAATGTCACCTCAGATTTACAGCGAAATTCATGAGTAGGAGCCCATACAGCAGTGAAATCGCAATGTTCATCGGCACTTGGTCTACACATCTATAGCGGCGCCATCTTCAGGTTTGTTGGCAAGCTACAGTGTTTGAACTTTCCGCACTGGTTATCAGCGTCTTATAAGTCGTACAAAGGGCTGGTAGTGCATGTAAATTTTCGTGAATCAAAGGCTGAAGATGGTGGCATAGCGCCATGGAATTGGAGAATATAAAAGAAATGACGTGTCCTGTACTAGTAAATGTTGTTCATCATATATACTCACGCATGAGCAGAAAAGCGAAACGTTGGTGAGCACCAGGTCCGAGTAGGCTCGTGCCTTCATATCTTCAGTTTGTGTTTGTCTTCAATGACGCATAAATATGCATAAATTGCACGATGCATGAATTGCAAGAGCAGGTCGCACCTTGTTATAACGCCTTGTTCACGCGTAATTGGGCTTCGTGTACATTGTCTTGCGAACTATATATGACCGGGTGCTCGCGTAGTTTTGTAAACATTTTCGGTCGAATGTAGCTTCTTTGTTTCATAATAGGTCACTCCGTGTTGGTGGCAAAGAGCAACACAGCAGTGCTGCGGCGATTGGATCACCATGAATGAAATAAAGAAGGACGCGTGTACCGCTGATGCATTGAAGACGGAGTACGCGAGAAAGTTCTCCGTGCGTCTGCACGCGGTGTCGTGTGTTCGACCTGACATAACCAAGGTGGTGCTGGTTATTACTACGCCGCATCTGGCACTCCTCTTTTCGGATAAAATCTATTGTTTTACAACGGCTTTCATGCCCCCTTCTTCGGAAGGGTTACTAGTACAGCTGCGGCCACGTCCGTGTAGAGCGCGTGAGAAGCCGGTTTCTGCTCTGCGGGTCTAAACCCTGAGAGAGTTTCGGGATCTGAAGTGGTGTAACAGGAGAACGCGTGGCCTAGTTGTCAGGCTGAGCATGTCACGGCCCGATACTGCATCTTGGTTTCGTGCTGTAGAGCGAAAACAGGCTGCTCACGTGCTGTACACAGACGTGGCCGTCACTGTACGTACAGTTGTAAATTTGCTGCTGCCACGCTGCTTTTAAGTTGAGGCCTAATTCTGGTAAACCACTGTTGAAGGCAGGAGCACTAAAACATGTACAGTGCAACGGATTGTCGCGTGGCCGACAGTGTATACATGTAGAGTCACTTACGCGTGCTCATAGAACCAAGCTTTTGTATTGCTGTATATGGAGAGGAGAGCATCTACGGTGCAGGTATGTTGCTTCCGGTCACCAATGAGTCAGCCTGTGTGCACACTGTTGGGGTGTTGATGCACGGTTCACGCGCTTTCGCACACTGACCAAACTGGCCTGCCAGTCCCCCTAAAACGTGGCATTCTCGGCATTGTTTTAAATGGCTCAGACGGTGCACTATTCGTTGCGAGGTTGAGCAATGAGCGACAGAGCGGTGCCTAAGTAGCCGTTATATTTTCGCCTGGTTTCGTGACATCGCAGCGGCGAGTATTTAATTTTGCGCTGCTCACGTGAAAATACAACGCACCAATCAGCCATAGTTAAGGGCAATCGTGCTCCGGCGGCTGTATGTCTTTCAATGTGATGGATGTCATAGGGGACAGTGGAGTATGAATTTTGCTGTAATGTTTGTAAGCGTGCTGTGAGATAAAACTGTAACAGTTTGAGTTTATCTTGAAATATTGCAAGAGGCAGAAGACGAGCAAGATTTGACAATACAGGCCCTGACAGACAGCTGAGTGCTTCTATCAAACAAAACTCAAAATGGTTGATTGATTGTTACGGTTTAACATCCCAAATCTATGCTCACCCTGCTTGGACTTTTTGTCTGCAGTATTCTATAAATAAATAAAATAAATAAATAAAACCAACCCCAGGTGGCCGAAATTTGCGGAGCCTTCCACTACAGCGTCTCTCATAATCATATGGTGGTTGTCCCAATTGTTCCAGTTGTTCCACCTGATCGAACTGATTCACTTCTTGCGGAGGGCATTTTCACGCTGAAAGCCGGGATAGCCAACAATCTGCGTCTTGTGTGAGTAGCTTTTGCAGCCCACAACGCAACACCAACTACCACCCATCGCACGCTCATCCACAGGGAAAAGAAGAACGTGCGCCAAACAAGCGAAACGACGGCCAGACGCCACGGAGAAAAGAAAAACACTGCCGAACAGCGGCCGTCGACTTCTTGCCAGCACAGTAAACGCTGCAGCGGTACGTCAAAGTTAGCAATGCCACATGTTGCGTCACTTCCGTTGACATGGCAAACGTGACGACACACAGACAGTAATGCCAATAATTCTGGCAAGCCAGGTCAGCCGTTTCGTGGTGAGCTTTCAAATGCATTTGCAAAGATCCAAAGCATCTCTCAGGTCTGTTTTTAAAATAAATGATGGTAATGTACAAAGAAACGTACCCAGAGAATTTCACTGAGATTCACTGACCGCAAAAAATCGTCCGAGTAGGCCTTTACGCATGTGTGTTGTGCTTACAAGAGATTCTTGCCAAATAAAAAAAAAACACTAGGTGTCATGCATGCTTCAGCGTGTATGAGCGCCGTCGTTGCAGTGTTCGTTCACGGTACAAACGATATCTTTTTATCGTGTCGCTTCATGACAGCAATAAGCAGACGCAGTGATTATTGGTTGTGTTGGTGCTTGCAAGATAAAAGAAAAAATACGAAGAAGGTAGGTAGGTTAACTAAACTAGCCCAGTTAGCCATCTTACATGTCCGAAGAAGAGAGTAAGGGAGGAGATGCACATTTCAAAATGTGCGTCATCCCCGAGGCACCACCATATCGCTGCTCTGCTGCCACGGCCGTACTTACATACGGCTGAATAATGAAGGCGCTTCCACACGGAAAGCTTGGGCACGCTGCAATCACCCTGATGATGAGATTTGCACGTAGTAATTTTTTGTATAACATCGCGATTGGTACTAAACAGGGAACACTATTATGCAATCGAAAGTTGGAAACTTTTTATTGAGGCGTTTGCTCAACCTAGGTGCGGCTTTCTCTTTGGAATTTCTCACCAACCTTAGGTGCTTCAAAACATAGTCATTTGAAGACGCCTAATCGGGTAACTTTGAAAAAAAGAAAAAAATGTGTGACATACTTCTTGCATAGCCACTAACATAAATTTCGCCGCATTGTCATGAACTGCGAAGACATATTTTTTTACTCTGCTCGGAGATAGCTGGGGCATCGTGTAGATAGCGTTTATTGTTTGTGTATTACCATTTGAATACTTATGTAATAAAACACATAAAGGTATACTTACCATAGGATACAAAAATATGTCGGTGTCTTTCACCTCTGCCCTACACTGGTCTCTCATCCTTGTTAATAGCTCACCAGTAGGTATGGCAGAATTTGGGCATCTACGCCTGAACAGGCACCTGGCCTCTTTCGTCCTGTATGGCAGTAATGCGCAAACGGGTAACAATATTACTAAAGTGCTTCACTTGATTGATTGATATGTGGGATTTAACGTCACTAAATCACCATATGAGTATGCGAGACTTCGTATAGCAGAGCGCTCGTTGTCTAACGTGCACCCAATTCTGAGCACACAGGCCTTCAGCATTTTCGCCTTCATCAAAATACAGTCACCGCAGCCTGGATTCGACCCCCCGACCTGCGGGTTAGCAGCCGAGTACCTTAGACCCTAGACCCCTGCGGTGGGTTGAAGTGCTTCAGTTGCTGCTGTAGTTGAGAAAGGCACCCTGTAGTTACGCTGTTGCGCAGAATGTGTGTAATACCTAATGAAATTTTACGCGCCGGTTCTTCTTTTACTCTATAAGGTTAGTATTGATGTATGAGCCCTTATTTTAAAATCGGCATAATATAAAGACTGAAATGTGCCTTCACACTTGCTCGTAACATAAAATGGCGGTTCAGAAAGATGTCATGCGTGCGTACGAGGTGCAAAAACCTAGTATGAATAATATATCAGTGAAAAAAGGAGAGGCACTACTTGCGTAGAGCAACCACAAAGATCTCGCCATTTTAACAATAGCTATTCATCGTATAACACCACCTGAATTCTAGTTGCACCACTCACTTTAACTGCTGGGCAGAAAGATAACGCCATGTAGCTCATTTACACCGCTAATAAGTCAGTCATTGAGGGACAGCCCCGCCACCCAGCGGCACACTCTGTGGACAAAGTGATGTGTGACATCTTAGCCCCACCTGGTTAGCACAAATTGCACAGGCCAAATCTGAGTTGAGTGAGGCCTCATGCAGTGCCGGACAATGCCAGAGCTTACGTTGGAGTGTACACTGTCCTTCCATACCACTAAAGCTTGTCACTCACCACTGCCGCTGTGTTTTGGTCAATAAAAAACTAAAATAGTCTCTATGAGGTATGAACGAATGCACTAGCACCATCTTTAATGGATAGAAGTTTTGCCACTGAATTGACTTGATCTGGATCAATACTTGTGCTACATGTCCTAGCGACGACTTTATCGAAATATTGCACGAGTGCATTCTACATGCGATGCGGCGTGACATCAGTGACGTTTCCAAAATCAGAGCTATGGGTCAACTCATTCTAGTAGTTGTAATGTGCTTTTATTTCCAACCTTAAGCTACAGGCCGAGAATATCGACCACCTGCATGACCAGCTGAACCAGGTGTTGATGGAACGGGGAGGGGAGGGTGAAAAGCTGAGTAGTTCGGCAATAGAAAAATCAGTGTGACAGGTCGGCATATGTGCAGGGGCAATCGGGGCAACAAGGGTCAGATACGTATTTACGGAGAAAAAAGCGAGATTGGGAGTCAGGCATATTAAATATGTGTTCCGCGAAATTCGGGCCTCAATTACTCTCACTGGTGGGTGAAGGGGAGGGTAGAGGCGCTTGTCAAGTCTGAGCCGGAGGTAAATCTTCTTGATAGCATGGCGAAAGTATACCGTCTCGTTGATCTTCACAAAGCTCACTGTCCTACGAAGGTGTGGACCAGGGAATGAATGGTGCCCGGTGCAATATATTGTAAGCGAGCTGATCAGCCAGCTCACTGCTGTCATTTACTGAATGTCCTGAAACCCAGCGAAAAAAAAACAGTGGAAGAATGAAGTGTACAGACCGTTCGTTCGACGCTCTGTTCTAGAGAAGGGGGTAATGTGAGGTTCTGTATGTGATGGATAGCTGCGTAAAACTCGGAGAAAATTGTCAACGGAGAGACAGAAGGGACAGAGAAAAATTACTGTAATGCATGAAAAATGGAAAGGATCTCAAGCTGCATTAGCTTTGGCGGGCGCAATTAAGGCTTACTGGTGTGAGTTTCAGGGATCGAAAGGTGTGGATAATACAGGGTAAATCCAGGGTAAATTGGTGTGCGCAAAAAACAGACAAACGACGGCAGAGAAGAGACAGGGACAAGCGCAGACTTTCAACTAAATTTAATTCTTCGTCAACCTTCATATTTACAGTCGCAGAACATAGTCAAATGGTCACGAGGACAGAACCTAATAGTTTACAACAGGCCACGCAAAAAAATGACGCTCACTATCAAATAGCGATATGGATGTATCACTAACACAGGTATTGCCTCTAGCAGAAATATAAAACGCTTCCATCAGTTCCCGGGCTGTGGTATCAGCACTCCGACCCAAAATCCTAATCTCCGAGAAAATCGGTGAGCACATGCAAGCTTTGCAATGCGCGGGCAAATGCGTGATCCCGTTATTTTTAAGTGACAGCTCATGTTCCCTTGCACATAGACGATTTTCCGCAGCTAGTTTGCTGGTTGAAATGCAGATGGCGCCACTACACCATGAATGTGTCCTTACTAAGAACGTTTATCTCCTTCCTTACTAACGACGCGACGTGAATGTTGAGCAAAGCTGCAGAAAGCCATGACGGAAAGACCAGCACGGTAGGGAAGACAAAATGCCGGCACCTGTGGGTGCAGTTTCCTTCCTCCTCGATATTATCATGTCATTGTACGGCGCTGTGTGTCCAGTGAGTTCGCAATGCACGCGTTTATTTGCTTGATATTTATGTCCTGAATCTTGGAGAAGAATGTATTCGTAGGTATTTTGTGCTGTTTTCCAGATCAATTGTTAAATTCTTGGAGACTAGGCTTAGCAGGCATGGAAATAAACACAGCTAATCTCCTAAATGAAGGGAGTACATACTTGATGTCTTGTTTTTAACATGAGATAACACGAAGTGGTAGCTGATATCACCATTCATTTGTCCCTCCGGCGACAATGGGTTCCAATGGGTTACAAGGGTAAGATTGGATCAATGTGGGTGGTCGCGTCTGCACGAGTTCTGCCATCTTCGCTTCTCAACCCAGCCACCGGTGCCGCTTGTCGCTTCACTGGCTCAATGCGTTCGCTTTGGTAATAGAGTTTTCTAAGTATACACTACAGGGAACTCTGGCGCTCACGTCTGCATATCTGGCGCTGCATGTCTGCGTGTCTGCATGTCTGCTCATGTCTGGCGCTCATGTCAGGGAGCTGCAAAGCTTGGCGCTTAAGGGAGAATGCAATTGATGGGTGGTACACGGATTCGTCTAACCTTCATACTTCACACTCCATGTGAGTTCGTGAGACTTAGAGCAGTTTTCTCGCGAAACAAAAATCAGCAATGGTTCAATGGTCGCGCTTCCCCACCTCATTCTTTTACGCTTACCTTTTCAAAGCGGGTCATGGAATTCAAAAGCGTTCGTTCCTTCCTTTGAAGCGAACCCAACACACAGCAATAAAAGAAGCCACAAGGGCGATTCACCGCCCGCAAGTACGAAGTCTTGTCAAATCCGTGTATTACCCATTAATCCCATGGTCGCTGAACAATTGAAGTGCCAGAGTGCCCTCTAGTTGATTTTATGAAACTCTATGGCCATTTCAACTGACTGGGAGAAGGCCAGTTTATGGTCACGTGATCAAACATAGCTGCGCATGAGCGCCACTGTGGAAAATCGCCTATAGTGTACCGTCAGTAGCCTCGAGGAGCTTCAAATGAGGCATCCGTGTGGGCAACGCCTTGTGTAGAAAGGGGAGGGGAATCATACGGAGCTTCTGCGTGGTGACGACCTGCGTGCATTGTGAGGGACATGTTGTTTAGGAGTGGAAGGATGCGAAGGCTAGAAGCAGGGGTACACGTACAGAAGGCAGTGTGGGCCTCAGTTTTTTCGATTCCAATACTATTAGTGCTTGAGAAAGAACTCGCATTCAGCGAATACGTTAGACATCGCTCCAGGGAAAACAAAACGCAAGTCCATATTATTAGGCTGTTGCAAAGGAATGAGTAGACTACCGTAGGACACCAAATGTCATGACAACATTGCGAGCGATATGGTTCATTTGCAGTGAGGTTTGGAGACGACTACGCGTGAACTACCCTTTGCACTTCACCATGACTTCGTGCGGTCTTGTATCTCAAAATGACGGCATATGGAGATGGTGCTTGCGTTTGCCGAAATCTTCGCCCAGTTGATGTAAATTTCAGTAATTTCTCATTAGCATTCAGTTTGCAGTAATCGTAGCCTAATAACATTGTTAATGACCTCCCGCAACACAATCGCCAGAACAAATATTTTTAAAGAAATATTTTTGAAAAAAAATATATAGTTGAGAGTGTATTTAAATAATCGTGAACAGTACGTTGATGTAGGGGGCCACTATTTGGACGGTCTTCCTGTCACATCGGGCGTACCACATGGTAGTGTGTTAGGCACTTTGCTTTTTCTATCTTATATCAACGATATTGTTGATGTTATTCACCCTAGTGTAGAAATAAGATTATTTGCAGATGATAATGTTTTGTTGAAAGAAATTCGTTCCACTAATGATTACAATCTTTTTGGCACTAGTCTTTGCAGTATATATGAATGGTGTAACGAATAAGGAATGTCTCTCAACGTGAGCAAAAGTGTGTGCCTTCCAGTGACTCGCAAAAAGAATCCACAATCGTATACATGCAAATTAGGGTCTTTACCACTGCAACAATTAAACTACTACAAATACCTTTGTGTGGCACTCACTTCTAACTCATCCTGAAGTCTCCACATTGATATTGTTTGTTCATCTGCCTTTCGCTAACTATGTCTGCTTAAACATAAACTTAAAAGTGCTCCCACAAATATTAAACTACTTTGTTACACTGTCTTTCTGCAACGAAAACTAGAGTACGTGAGCATAGTATAGGACTCCTATACAAAATGCAATATACAAAATGTAATACACTCTTGAGCGTATTCAGAGAAAAGCTGTTAAATTTATGTTTAATGTTCGATTTAATGCTAGCCAGCAATATTTCTATATTGCAGACACGAAGACAAAAAGCTAGATTAGGATTTCTTATTCAACGTTTGATTGAAAAATAGCTCTAGACCCATCGAAGTATTTGGCATTCTTAAGTAGCCACAGCTCTGCTGCTCTGTCCTCGTCGGTGAGTCTCAACAAAACCAATCATTGTAGTGTACCCAAACATTAGATTATATATGGTTTTTAAGTACTTCACAATGGTCTGAACTTGGTCGATAAGATTACGGTAGGAAAAAACTATGGTAAACAGGTACTGAAGTACAACATCAGTCTTTAGACACCAGTAAAGTAATGTGAAACACCTGCTTATAGTCTAAAAGAATGGCCAGGCCATGTATGACGGAGTTCATGTGGAACAGATTTGGCGCTCACCTTCAGTTAATAGAAAGGGCAGGGTGCGACTGCCTGCTGTGGTGCGCACGCCTAGAGATGTTGTGATCTGTTTTATGATTCTCACAACTGCTGAATGCTTTTCCGCGGTCACTAAAGCTAGCGTTACATTCTTGCTTGCTCTTGTCATGGGATGATGGCAAAGAGTGGCGTTGCTCTTGCGTTTCTGACCTTTACCATATAAAGAAGTGCCTCTACTTGTTCAGGGCCAGTTTCAAATGAACTGACGGGCGCACTATCCTGCTGGAATGCTGAGTACGCAGTCTTCTTAAAATTGCCATTGCATTGATGTTATCACAAGTATTTCGGCCACTTCACGAAAGAAGTAAGTTTTCAGCATCCAACAAGGCGTCTAGAGGAGCAGGCTGCCCAGACCACCTGTTTGTCAATGGCTCGAAGAACACTTGAACAGTAGTCATTCAGAAGCTGCCCTTCGATTACTGCCTTTCCTTAGCAGCTTGTTGATGGCTGAGTCACCACTTCCAACAAAAAAAAACAACACAAAAAGCGGAAGCGGAAAAAAAAGGAAGTTGGAAGCTTGAAATAAAAACAAAAAAACGGTAGAAAGTGGTTCTGATTACCGTGATTCAGTGAAAACAGCTCTCCCCTCTCCCGACGCTTTTTGTTTTTCTCTATTTCATATCCGAAATGCCTCTTTTTTTACACATCACAATTCTTCACGGTGGTGTTTTCTCCTCCCACGCACCAGTCTCTACAGTTTCTATCTCCGCTTTTGTTTGGACAAAGGACATAGTACAAAGCAGAGAGAGAGAGACAGGCGTATAGAGAGCCCGATATATAGCCTGCATGAAGCATATACAGGCTAACACTAAGGGAATTAATTCTAGACTTTAGAAAGACAAGTCAACTTGTTGAAACCTCTCCTCTGGGGCAGAAGAACAGTTTTTTTTTTCATTGTGTAAATTGTACACACCCTCAGAAGTGGGGCGAAACATCACTGACTGTTGCTCGAACGTAACACGCACCATTGCGTCGAACACCTCCTAAGATACATAAGTTAACAAGGTGAACAGTGGACGTGCCTCAGATAGGCTGCCGGTGTTTTGATAGGGGGACCTATCCTTCTCGAAGGCGCCGTGTTATCCTTGGCGTGTTATTTTTCAAGAAGTTAGTAATTAAAAATAGAAAGATAGGTCCTCCTATCGAAACGTTGGCCAGCCTGTCTGAAGCACTTCCACTGTTCACCCTGACCATCCCACTACGTGTTTTCATCTGTCGGCTCCCATCTCAATTATAGGTTAACAAGCAATTTCTAGAAAAGAAATAGAATGAAGCGTGCTTCCTGTTACTACGTAAGACGAAAGCGATGTATCATTGCACTCTTGCTTTAACCTACACAAACTTGCGCCATTGTTTCTGTGTCTGATTATGAAAATGCCTCTGAGTACATTTCACTCTGTTTTTTATGATCAGTTTCATGCAAAAATTTCTGAAACCACTCACAACAAAAATGCTTTGATGGATTGTTTGGTACAACTAGAATACGTGTCCTTTTGGCGTGCCTTCTCAGTTGGGGCCATTATATGTCCATCACTTCGTGGGCATTTTATTGAAGTCTCGGTGCCATCATGAGGAGCACCTAGACTAAAAGAAAATGTTCAAAGTATTTCAATAGGTCTTTACAACAATACATATCTATCCCTAAGCAACAAAATGGAAAAGAAGGGCAACGTGCTTCCGGCTGCTATTTAAATAAGCGGTGACAACATAAGATTTATAGATCGGAGATGTGCCACTTCACTACACAAGATTAAATGCTGAAATATATTGAGCCAATGGTGAAGCAGTGAATTTTTCGTTTTGTAAACCACCCGTCCTTTGTACTCCCCTTCGTCCGTGTTTTATCGCCAACACTAGTATATATTCAAAAACAAAATTGGCAGATCCCACGTACAGTGAGTATCGATGATATGCGAAGCACGAAGAAGAAAAATTAATATGACATATTAATTTTTTAACGTAGCAAACCCTTTCTTGTCAGATAGGGCTCAGTGTACGTGCCAATGGCTGCTCACGGGGATCGCAGCGTGTGCGTAAACTAAAATCCGAATGCTCCTGTCTCTCATTCCCTATTAGCAGTCATTAGCCTGTACATTGAGCACTATTTTTTATTGGTCAACAACACAGAAAAGAAATTTCTCACTGGCACCACCTTGGAGGTCAAAATGTTATACTTGTTACATGCTACAACTGCTACGTGGGATGAACGGGTGCAGATATAAAGAGCTTCACCCCTAAAAGTTTATAATAGGTTCATATGACTCCCAAAGGGTACGTAATTCCTCATTCTGCCGATCGACGCCTGTCGCGAGCAAGTCAATCACTGGCATAACTGCATAGCAAGTGCAGAAAACGTTGCAGTGAAGCCTCACCAGATCTGCAGTAGGGCGAATGATCTGCAGACATCAGCCAACTATGCACCGGCAAAGTATCGCTGATGCTATGGTACGGGTAGCAGTGCGTTTCTTTTGTGATTGTGTGACGCGTGTGCGTGAGAGCAGGCAATACTCAGCACGACGCATGTAAGAGCTTCGTGTTGTCACAAGACAAAGCCACATACAGTGCTCAGTCATAGCTCAACTGGGCGCCCAGAAACCAATACCCCGGTTAGGGCAATAATACAGCGAAAGCTATATATGGCTATCAGAAGAAAAAAAATCCACCCGGCAAAGGTGTCTCGAGGGGTCTCCAATGACTTTGTCATCAGTTACTTCTTTCTCAGCTTCGTATCCAAGCACGCGCGCCATTTGCTGATTGGTGAGTGACGTCATCCATCTCGTTGCAGCAGTAGCACCCCGCGCGCGCATGAGGTTTTCCCGAAACATGCCACATGAGTATGCGATGGACAACTCTAGAAGAGCACCAAAAGTTGAAACGTGCGAGAGCCCGCACACGTGGGACCGATGGCGCAGTCTGGACAGAAAAACAGGCCTGGGAAGCCGAGTGCCGGCACGAAATGCGTACCGATTATCCGTCAACCTTACAAACCGCTCTAAATTGCGAACGGGAATGCAAGCCTTGGTAGCGGAAGGATCCGGCAAACCACGTGGCTGAGCTTGCTCGCAATGTCAAGCGCCTTAAGCAGTGCAACTATGCGATGGAACTTCCAGTTATGTTTTACTATTTTCTTCAAACCATTTTTTCTATTTCTTCCGTACACAAACAAAGGAAGTAGCGCACCTACTGAATACGTTGGTTTCTCAACAGCATTGATGTTAGCAAAAAGCTTGACTGATGGTTAAGCTACACAGCATAAGAGAACTTGTATGCTTGCGAAAAGTACGTTGAGCTATGTTGCAATGCTTCTTCACTTAGAGAAGCGGCATTGCTTCTAAAACTTACGCATGCCCCAACTCATGAGCAACTGTCATAACGATGTCTTTATGTGGTCGGTGGCCAGTGACAACGATAACATTGTTCTGTTTGCACGCTGACTTTCGGCTTGTTGTTCCTGTTTAGGAGAAGCAAAACAAAAGACTGCATAGAAAAAGAAGCACATACGGCTAACTTTCACATAAATGGCGCATTCGTGGGCAGAGCAGCAACTGTTACCTGTACACAACATTGAACTATAGTTAGTTCTGATGAAGTTCATCACCGTTTTATGTCGCGGGTCTCATTATTAGCGGTATAATTATAACACCTCTTTCAACGCCTACACTTGTCATGGTTAATTTCACATAACTTGAAATATATTTTTCAATTTCAAAAAAATGTCTTGCTACAAACGCGAAATTCAGTTGTGCTCTGTCAGATGGGACCCTTGCACCCATTCCACACTCAAGAGCCTGAGCGAACAAAAATGATCTATGCTCTATGAATGCACACGAACGAAGTTTCATACAGGTGAACGAATTCACTGTCTTACAATAATGAATAGAAGTCATGAAACAACAAATAAGCAAACCCAAGGAACGCATATTACTACACATGCATTTTTCTAATTTTCAGGGCAGTAGAGGGAGTAAAATTTATCACTTGTGAATGCACACTAAGGCAGCAAATACAATAAAACTTCTATGGCCTGTGTATATTGGTTGAGAAGGTTTCAAATTAAATATGTGAGCATGTGGGTTCTATAGGTGGTTCGCCAAAGCAGAATTAGGTAAAGGTCGTGCCTTGTTTTAAAAAGCACGTGGCCACTAGATTGCTCTTCGAAACATTCAAAAGAATCAGTATTGATGTCCTTAAAACATGAAAAAGCAAATTCAACTAATATAACTGATTCAACTTTAAAACAGGGGGCTCTAAATTATGCATGTCTGCGTGGTTTGGACCACGTTCCTAGAAAAGGATTTGAGCGTAAGGAAATTCATCTTAAAGGTAATAACTTACCTCGTTCTTTCTAGTGATATTTTTATAAGAATTCAGAAAACACAAAAATACTGAGGGCTTCAAGAAGTTTTAAGCATGTCATTCGTTCATTATTCAGTCTAAACACATGGAAGCGACCGCATGGTTGTGCAAAGTGTTGACGAACACGTATCTACAGATCAAGTTTTCACAGCTTTCATTAATGGCTGAGCATGAGCACAACCAGATCATTACTGCTTTGGAAAACCTTCTTATTGGGTCATTACTTTTACTCGAAGCTTCACATTTCACAGTTAGGCCCTATTGTGAGCTTTCAAAAATTTTTTCATATGTGAAATCTCTCGAATTCCATTCGGCGAGAAAATATCTTGTTAAAATGATGGAGTTGTTACTAAAAAGTTGCGCAGTATGTAGAGGGCAAAATATTTCACACTTTATATTTGATAACCAAATAATTTCGACCCATACCATGTCCAAGCGTCCTCACTCCTTTAGGATAACAATACATCTCGAGTCTGCAAAAAAACGCATCCAAAATAACCATTTGTGAAAGTCCTAATAAAATCTCTTGAACTACTACAAAATAATGCTGAGGTGAAGTATTCTTCCAAGTCTCCAGATACATTTCGCGACTATCTCTATAGTTTGTAGCACAGCCTCGGCTCCGAGAATTTTTACCACCGGAGGTTATGTAACGTACAATCACATGATTCAGTGCACGGGCCATGTGTTTTTTTACTCCATCGAAGTGCAAGAGCCGCGGCCAAAATCATGAACACGTCTGTAGCGTTAGGAGGTGAACGCCGTTACATCTGTGCTACCGGGGCAACATCCATTGAAAGGGTGAGAGTTTTGAGCCGCTACATTACTCGAATGTTCTCTGTAACGAGCGTAACCTTCCCTAAAGGTTACCACTATAACTGTTTTGCTACCACAATTACAAGTCTTTTTGAAATTTTGGAATAGAGTGTGACATAACAAAACTTTTGTCAGCTAAAATTGATATATATAGAAAACGAGAGATATAAAGAGGCAAAGAGAATGTCACAAAGTCCAAGAAAATGGTACGTGAGGGTGGTGCTGTTCAATAAATATTTAACTAGTAAACGAAGGAAGCATTACGAAGGCAGAGTGATGCGCAAGAGACAACAAAATATACTATAAAGCTATATAGAAACGTGCTTGAACAGAGTTACAAAATGATGTTCATTTTCCAAAGCAAGAGACGCACAAATCAAATACACAAAAGTGAACATGCGTTTACGAAGCTGCATTCTAATTAGGAATGGAAACAATTATTGCCAAACAGTTTAGCTGTAAACGTGAAAGAAATGTGCATTTCAAAACAATCTGATGATTCATGTTACAGACCGACAAATTGCTGGGTAATTGTGAGTCGGCTAATTATTTTGATGGATGACAACATTTTATTGACGAAAGAATACCCAGTGAATGGTGCGCATTTTCGTGCATTAAACAAGCAATAGTAAAAAAATAAAAATGGGTCATTGAATAAAAGCAATCCTAATGCGTATTTCACTGCTAAGCACTATACTCCAACGTCGAGGCAGCCCGAAATGTGCTTATATTGTCCACCGCAGCGTTTTCAAGTGCGCGTCACGCAGCCGACTGTCTCAGACACGCTCAGGCGTCACTCAGCCAGCGATGTTCTGTACTACGCTAAGGAATTGTCATTGTGGGACGTAAAAATTTCTTCATTCGGGCATTTTTACCGGCGTAGGCTGAAGAAATGCCCCGAATATTCTCTTGCACATTCGTAATAACATGCGCGCGCGCCTCCGAACACACATGTCTTAAATGCGTGTACGTGACCTGTTTCCGACTTACAAAATAATGTCTAATTTGCCTCTGCTTTTGCCGAAAAATATTGACGATTAAAAAGTACGTTATTTAAGTAGATTGCACAGAGTGGGCTTCAAATGTAACAGCGCGAGTGAGCTAGATATTGTTTTATATAAGTATGAAAAACATATATCAAAGGCTACGCTTGCCTACTTCATGCGCCACAAACAATTGCAAAAGACGAAGGCATTTTCTTGCCCTTATGCATGGGTCGTCAAAGGTCTAACTCTTTCCGAGATTTCCTTAAATATCACACACACGTATCTTTCTCTTTTTCGTCCAACATAATGGCTTATAATTCCTCGAGGAAAGGAAAACTTCCTGCAGCCCCACCGCGGTGGTCTAGTGGCTAACGTACTCGGCTGCTGACCCGCAGGTTGCGGGTTCAAATCCTGGCTGCGGCAGCTCCATTTCCAATGGAGGCGGAAATGTTGTAGGCCCGTGTGCTAAGATTTGGGTGCACGTTAAAGAAACCCAGGTGGTCAAAATTTCCGGAGCCCTCCACTACGGCGTCTCTCATAATCATGAGGTGGTTTTGGGACGTTAAACCCCACATATCAATCAATCAATCAATCAATCAATCAAAACTTCCTGCACGAAACATCAAGGCTCTGGGCTCCGAAAAACTCCAGCCTGTATTTCGCACTGGGCACGCCGAAATCGTCCGCCTCGAGAACCGCCTCTCTTAACTCGAAGCAACTCCGCCAGAACAACCATGGCCTCCGAGATGGCGCACCGGCGAGTTTTGAACCGTCCGAGAGAGCGTGTTTCAGGGGTAGGCGTAGTCTGCTCCTCCTCCACACTGCTGCACTCAGCACTGAGGGCCAGTAGAGTCATTGTATATGCTCCCTATAGGAGTAGAGTAGCGCATAGGTCCGCCATCTTGTCTGGTTAGCAACCATAGTTCCTTGACGAAGCAGCTCTTTGTTTGGACAGGTGACTTGCTTAAGCCTGTAGTCAATCGGTGAAGCTTGTCGCTGATCACCAGTCAATGCGCTTCACACGTCAACAACTCGCGAAAAGAAAAGAAGGAACGCCACTTTTGGGACTGTGCCACGGGGGTCGAAAAGCATTTTTTTTTGTCTATCCGGTAACGCAAAGTGCAAGGCGTAGCATAGTGCCGAATAACATGCACCGCCACTGCCGCATGGTTATGCGGCACCAGCCATAGAAGGTAAGAGGCAACTTACAAACACAAAATACAGGTCCTACGAGATTCAAGAAGCACCGCACTAAGCCTACAACATTTATTATTTGGGTGTGTTTTTCGAAAATGAAGCGCAACGGTGACACATAATTTGCGGTCGAAGCTTAATGACATGAATCTGAGGCAAATAAAAGCCCAGGTTTGTAGATAACCAGCTACAGAGCGCACTATGGTCTCTTGATAGGTTCGAGGTGGATGGCGACTGCTGTCGGTGGTGTGCGCTGTGCACCAGCTTCTCTGCAGTGCATGGATGCTAATTTCGTTAGAAAATAAATGTTATGCGCTTCAATTTAATTTCTCACTCATTTGTAAAGGCCAGGTCAAGATGTACTAGAAGCAACTGCATGATGAGGCATATTTACACTCATGTGCGCTTTTTTTAGTGTGGTATGTATTCGTCTACTTCATTAGATGATTTAAAAGAGCGACGCGCCTGCAAGAGATCCACATGTGCTGCAAACGCACTATACTTCTAAGTTTGTGGGCTCTATAGCAAGGGGGCACGGGTCAAAGAGAAAAAAAGAAGAGATCAATTACAGGTCTGGTCGCGATTGCGTTCCGGGGCTCGAGCTTTTCAGAGGAGTGGACCGGGCACGTCCAACCCATATTTCAGCTCGAATATAACTGAAGGGAAGGGAAGCACGCGTAGTGATTGTGCTATATTTTTCTTTTAACGGAGAGAGAGAATGTTTTTATTAATTTGAGTCTGCCATTACTCAGCGTGTCACTCGCGGGAGGAAGGGTTTTTGGTGTGTCCTGGGTGCACCCACAGTAGGCGCAGCTGTCATTTGCTGTGGTTGTTGGAAAGAAAATGCTCCCACAGGGAGTGTGTGTTTTTTTTAAAGCGAGGTACCTAATATAGTTCTGCGCTTGTCTATTGTCTGCTGTCCAGCAATGGCACAGAAGACGATAAAATTTAAGCGTGTTCCAGGGTCAGGCGTAAATTTTCTTCGTGGTGGGAAGGGAGCTTCTTGAAACGGCCATTTTCGTACTGCTGTGTTGTGGCAAAAAAAATTTCTGAGGGGAAGGAGTACTGGTGAGCCACCCCCTGTTTACGCCACCGAATAATTAGCGCATGCACATCTGATGCAAAGTGCCCGCTATATGCCATAACGACGGCGATAACGCTGATGATGGAGAAGCAGCACCTTAGCAGAAGCCATGTACCGACTGATGATGACAACCATGGAACATTTTATTTCTGGCATGCATAAAGACAAACGTGGGAAGTAGTGGCAAGAGTGAGAGATGAAGATAAAGGAAAGTCAGGGCGGTTAACCAAAAGATTCCAGTTTGCTTCCCACACAAAGAGCTTCTGCAGTGTTTTGAAAACATAAGGGTGGAAACATGCGTCGCTTTACGATGGCTGAGTTCGAATCCTCTGCGGGGACAACACTAGAACCAGGAGAAACGCCTGCACCGAGAATGATGTGGGACTATATTCTGCATCACTGTGTTTCTTTTGAATTCTACCTCGTCTACGCCTTTAAAAAGAAGAGGATTCAAGCACCGCATAGCAAAGTAGTTTTTCTTGTGAAGCCTCGTTGCAAATACATATTTGAAGACCCTAGGTTTAGGACCTATGTTTGCTTGGAGTCAAATATGCGTCCTGCAGATACCGTGGCATTGGCGCGTGCTCTGTGTCTTACAAGGTACCTGAATGTGAAAGAACAAGACGGACAAGAGGGAGCAGAATTCACCACTACGTTCAAGAGGGAGGCCGACATTAAAAATACGCTGAACCATTTGGTTGGTTTTTGGCCACTATCTTGGATAAGGCAGGGTCTTTCGTCTTGTGGCAAGAAGCCACCATTTCGAAAAAGGGGATGGAAGCCGTTACCAAGAGCCTCAGGCACGTCATGGAAAATACAGTCAATTCGAAGAAAAGGGATGTTTGTTTATTGCGTGAGAGGAAGATTTAAGGGTTATGCGCTGGTGTCAAGAGTGAGGAAGGACACGCTCTGAAGTCATTCATCACAGTTAAAACAAACATTGAAGGTGATCCTTTTGGGGTGATTGTTTCGGAACGCAGCATCTGGCAGTACCTAGTGTCTGAATATGTGCAGAAGCATCTTTTGTCCCTGAGCATCAAAGGTCATTTCCATGTGGAAAACTCTGTTGAGGTGATCCAGTTTCGGATGGCCGGAACTTCCTCTCACTTGTCTGTGCTTAGTGTAGATGTGGAGGACTTATTCTCTGGACGAAGTAGTGTTCTGAAGTTTGTGCGTGAATGTATACAAGATGGTGTTGATGAACAACTGTTCCAAAATGAGTGTGGTATATCTGTGTAGGCTTTCCTAACAATATTAACCATGCATTTGGACACAACTGTGGTCGCTTGGAAGGGTGGTGTTTACAAGCAGAGATTGGGCGTGTGCATAAGTCATATATTCCTTGGTTGCTCCCATGGTTAGCGACATTTTCTAAGCAAGATGAGTTGTGACCTTACAGTAGCTCTGGATTGTCTTGTTTTCAAAATATTGCGGTATGTCGATGATTATTTTGCCTATGTTGAGGATAGTGGGAGCGCCATTACTAGGGACAAGGTGGTCAATGTCTTTAAGACGAAAAGTAGCGGTTTGAGTTTCACTTCCATTGTTCCTATGGAGGAATGCATCCAGTTCCTTGAATTACCGACCATGACTGAGCGGGCACACACCTTCTAGATGTGCTTTGCCAGGTCAGCGACGCGAAATTTTGACTTCAGTCCAACCAATCTATTCTAAGTTGGTTAAAGGGGAGATCGCCACGTGTTGTCTTCTGTCCACCTTGCCCAAGTCTTGCCTATATCACATGAAGGATGCTGTTTTCAATAAAGTCAATTAAGTAGAGCATTCCAACGATCCCTACAAAACAGTGGCCATCCTCAGTGAAAGAGAATTGAGGAAAAAAAATGAACCATCTCTCGCTGAAGGGAACCTTGTGTAGACGCAAAGCAGCGGGCGCTAATATTTACACTGGCGGCTACGTTGACGCTGGCGCTCATCAAGCGAAAGTCAAATATAAAGACGTCCTTGACTGAAGAACTCCGGACGCGTCATCTTGTGACTACATATATACGGGGTGGCCAGTGAATGGTTGAATAGCGCGAGCAGTCGGTTTTTTATTGGCAGACGCAGCCTACGTCAGTCTTGCGAGGCGAGAGAGGGGGAGGGGCGTGACAGCTTTGCTGATGTCTTCCTTGGCCGGCGCGAGACGCGAACATGCAGCACGAGACGTGAGACGTGAGCATGTGCAGTGGGGTTGTACGGTGGGCCAGCATTACGCACGCTTATCAAAGAGCTGCTTCGCATCTAAACGTGAAGGAAGAGATGACGCTAAGTGGGAGGGTCAATTAAGGATGGGGCGGTCATTTATTCCATATGTTCGTGTTTTTTCTCACCACATGCAAAAAGAGTAATTTTGTGATTGACGTAGCACTTTCAAGCCAAGAACAACCTTGGTAGTATCTGCGCAGTGCTTCAAAAGAATGTTGAGGGTGGCAAAACGAAAAAAATTAAATGAGCATGATGTCAAACAGATGGACAGATTGGTTGAGTGGGAAAAGGGGGTATGTCATCATATTCTACTTTAACGTAGAAAATGTTGCACCAGCAAAACCCGGCGCTGTTTAAATAGCCGATGAACCACAGAAATTCGCTGAAAGGACAGCCGTTGTCTAATCTTTGCCTATATTGCAAGCAATGTATATGTAATTCTTCACTAAATGACGCAAAAGTACTGGCAACGTTAAAGAACCGCAGGTGGTCAAAACTTCCGGAGCCGTTCACTAAGGTGTCCCTTACAACTATATGGTGGTTTTAAGACGTAAATCTCGCATATCAATCATCAATGATGATTGATATGCGAGAGGGTCAAAAATAGGTAACTTAGAAGTGTGGCAGCTTGGGCTAGTTGGTATGACATGACGATAGTTATAGTGCTAGAACAGAATGACGACACAGAGACAAGAAGGACCTTCATGTCCTTCGTGTCCTTCGTGTCCTTCTTGTCTTTGTGTCGTCGTTCTGCTCTAGCGCTATAACTCTCGTCAAAGATAGGACCGCACGATGGATCCTTGAGGCTTTTTTCATACATAATGCGTGACGTATGTGTGGCGAGACCATCGGGGAACCTACATAAACTCAAGATCACCTAACCGCGGCACTGTAAACATAACCACCTCTCTTTGCTTTCCTTTGTAGGAGTGTTTTTTTTCTGAAAATAACCTTTGTTATTCTTCTGCTGCCCGTGCTCTCTTCCTGCTTGTCGTTATTTCGCGCAAAACGTCATGCGCAATGAAATGACATCTGTCCTAACGCTTGGTTCTTCTGTGGTGTAAGTGTCGAGCTTTAACAGCTTTACTTCACAATCTTCATGTGTATGCTCATTTCGTGCCTGCTTTCTGCTTGAAGGTCGTGCTGTAAATTTCGAGATTGTGGCTGTTCTTCGCGTGAGTCTGCAATTTGTTGCTCTATATAGTTCATTCTATCGCTCTTGTGGCAAAACAACGAACAATAAACGCTGAACTACATCTGTAAAGATGCGTTTGACTTTCGTCTAAGACCGATTTGTGTTACACCGAGCCACATTCTTGTTTTTTTTTTTGTAGGATGACGACAGCAATTGCCATATGAGTCCGTTAATATATGCTTTACTTTTAAAAAAGCGGCAAATTGTGCTTTGTGTAGCGAGGTGCGTCTACGTATCTTCTTGCTCTTTTACCACGCCAGCCTCCACTGCCTTTGAACTAGTCATGATTCATTGGCCCGCAAAGAGGTAAAACGTGCTGTCAACGTCGGCAAATACCTGTAACATCACTCGTACTTTTGAGACTAACAATGCAGCAAGTGACACTTAGGGCAATAATTGCGATAGCATCTTCCTTAGATAGTTAAATCTGAAGCCGAGTCTTGGCCACTTTAACACCCAAAAAAGAACGACTCCCGAAATAGGCAATGTTCAGGCAGCGTCTGCAACCTGAAAGCCATATAAACACAATTGTTTTATGTGGCCGTTCGGAAATAATGAGAATACCAAGCAAGATAAACTGTGGGGATGATTGCGAAACTATTGCTTACCCTATAACAACTAGCACAACATCAGCCAGAGTGTTAATATTTTCCTCGTTTACATAATTGCTAGCTTGCACTTTGGCTGAATTGCAGCGAAGGTCCTCACCATTTTTCGGCTTGATGTATGGCTCCTTATTCTGCAAGTATGCAATATCACTTATGACCTTAAGGAGTTAATTCGTGTCCCAAGCACACTCACCTCAGTTGTGGTCAAAACGCCGACTATGACCACTGAACCAGGACGTTCGAGCTGACCAAGTATGTGGTTTAGCTGAAAAGAGAATGATTTGCTATCATCATAATGAATACTTACTCTGGCTTGGCAGGAAAACTAGCATATGTGTCTCTAGCCGTGTAGGACAACGCGTTACTATCCGCCATCAGCCATCTTTCGCCTATCTTGAGCCATATAATTATGCGTTTGCGAAGATTACGTTCCAATACCCAAAGTTAAGCATTAAGAAACGTTTTCCAAAAATGTGAATGGTCACTATCTGATGAAATGCTTTTGGTGAATCATTATAAAAAGTTTCCAAGAAATCTACCTAATTACTATGACTGCAACCAAAATCTCCAAGATTTTCTACAAGGACGAAGCACTGAATGTAAATATATTGGTCCTGAATATGGTAGCATTGCCCCATCGGCATTATTCACCCTCGAAATGTTCAATACGTATTAGGCTTGTACTTAATTAGGTACTGCTTCATGGTCTCATTGTTCGCGGTGAGGCCCGACTTAGATCAAGGAGAGCACGCCCCGCGCGTCACGATCTTGATCCATAATCAGGATTTGGTTGATGTCTGCACTAAGCGTAATCTGGAGGCACTGTTTAACACTTTCACAAATGATGAACCCGAGCAAGAAGTTTGATCTGGATTTGCTTGGTCACGACCGAAAGTGTACGTACAAATTCTGCATAATTTATGTAGTTTTTCAGGTGCCTAAAGAGCACGAGGAAATTATACGGGCACAATATTTATTTTGCGCATTATTGTATTATTGTGCGACCATATTTGTATTCATGTGTCTTACTACTGAAACGTTTGTCAGTCCTCTCAAACTCATTGAGCGAAAGGAGGTCTATATTGCTCCAAGTAAACAAAAAAACAACTTCATAAAATTGACCTTCACCTCGATTAGTAAAATACAGTAGTGAAATTAGGACCATTAGTTGGGACTAAAGCAGACTAAAATTCACGTTCACACTTGAGAATTGAAGCGAAAACAAAAAATGTCATAACGTCCGAAAAACCACGTCTGCGCACATAGAGAATGTTAACAGTCGTTATGTCTCTCGTGCATGGCACTGCTGCTACCACCTTTGTCACTTGTAGAGTTTATTCTATTTTCACTGTATTCTGAGCACTGACGTTTGTACCAAATTACAGTCAATCACGCAAAGTACTAAAAGGGAAAATTGGTAGATTCCACGTACAGGGGAATCGATGTTAGGCGAAGCACAAACGACGAAGGTTCTTATGTGTCTTTTAAATCAGCTCAACGTTATGAGACGTACGTGAATTATGCCGTACATGACTTCCTTTCATGTTTATTATGTTTGAACGTGTCATTTATCTTGGTCCTCTATACATATCACGTGATGTCAAATTTTGCATATGTGGAGCTAGCGAACCGGAAGCAAGCACGCTATGAGCGTAGCGTGTGGTCATGTTTTACATGACATGCACGTCATTATTATTATGTTTGGGCGCGTCATTTACCATCGTAGTGTATACACGTCACTTGATACGAAACTTAGTATATGTGAACTTACCGAAAGGCAAGCGAGCACGCTATCAGCGTTGCATGGATTCATGTTTTGGATTCATGTATTCGTTGCATGGATTCATATGACACGCATATGATATGGTCATGTTTGGACGCGTCACTTACCATCGTCGTCTATTGACATCACGTGATAGCAAATTTCGTATATGTGGATTCCCAAAACCGCCGCAAGCGCGCTAACAGAGTAGCCTGTAGTCATGTTTAACATCACACGCATGCCATGACTATTATGTTTGGTTATGTCATTTACCTTGGTCTTCCATTCACGTCACGTAATACAAAGTTTGGTATATGTGAAGCTAGCTAAACGACCGCGAGCACATCACAAGGGAGTATGTTGTCATATTTTTACATGACATGCATGTCACGATTATTATGTTTATACCAGTCATATGCCTTCGTAATTCAGTGACGAAACGTAGCACTAAAATTGGTATAATTGAAGCTAGCAAAACTACCACGAGCGCATCATGTTCGTGGCATGCAGTCACGTTGTTACATGGCACGCATGTCATGATTACCGTGTTTGGACGTGTCACTTACCTTCGCCGTCTGTTCACGCCACGTAATACAAAATTTCGTATATGTGAAGCCAGCGAAACAGCGGCGACCGCATCATGAGTGTGTCTTGTAGTCATATTCTTACACGGGACGCATGTCATGATTATCACGTTTGGACAAGTCATTTATCTTCGTCTTCTGTTGGCGTCACACAATACCAAATTCCGTATTTGTGAAGCTAGCGAAACGGCCGCGAGCGCATCATTAGTGTAGCTTGTATTCATGCTTTAAATGACAGACATGTCATGATTATCATGTTTGGACAAGTAATTTACCTTCATCGTCTGCTAGTGTCACGTAATACCAAATTTGGTATATGTCAAGCTAGCGAAACGGCTGTGAGCGCATTATGACTATGGCATGTAGTCATGTTACATAGCATGCATGTCATGATTTGCACATTAGGTTCTGTCATTTGTGTTCGCATTGTAGTCATGTCACACCATACCAGTTTTGCAACACGTGATGTGTATGAAACCACCGCAAGAGTAGCAAGACCATGCATTGTAAATCGTGATATTCATGACATATGACATACGTGCCAGGATTTTCCTGTTACGACAGGTCGCTAGTGCTTGTCCTACAGTCATGTTATGCCATACAAATTTTGGCATAGATGCCATTATCAAAATGGCCAGGATAGGTAAAAGTCGTAATTGACCAGATAGATAGATAGATAGATAGATAGATAGATAGATAGATAGATAGATAGATAGATAGATAGATAGATAGATAGATAGATAGACAGACAGACAGACAGACAGACAGACAGACAGACAGACAGACAGACAGACAGACAGACAGACAGACAGACACAGACAGACAGATAGATAGATAGATAGATAGATAGATAGATAGATAGATAGATAGATAGATAGATAGATAGATAGATAGATAGATAGATAGATAGATAGATAGATAGATAGATAGATAGATAGATAGATAGATAGATAGATAGATAGATACGCTCAAACTCACCAAAGTTCACCAAGAAATGCTTCGCATTTTAAAAAACAGCTCACACATTTTGAAATCTTTCTGCAGATACACTAGCAGAAACTACATGAGCGAACGCACCAGCAGCGGCGACGACGAATTGCGACGGCTGTACAAAGACGAGACACGTTGGGGCATGCCAAATGGCCGCTATTTCACCATCTACTTCCAGCGTTTTCGGCAATTGTAATTCAAACCAGGCTCTAGGTGAACGCGCCCCTGCTTACGCTGTGAAGCGTCGTCGTGTGTCAAGGGTAATTTGCTATTCCAGCCATTGCAGGCAACCGCCTATGCTCTTGTCCCCAAGATGAATCTCAGGGCTGGCTGTATAGATGTCGTTGTTTGAGCTAGTGCCACCAAAGCCGTGAAGCGGAAAGGAGATCTGCTTTCGCGTAGCGAAAAAATCAGTGCGCACCGATTTTCTTGTGCTGGCCTCATGGCGTGGATATCCGTCCCCTTGGTGGTGAAGGGAGTGAACTACCAGTGAATATTGCCGCTTTCGCTATTATTGAAGTCAAGTGTGAACGACCTTAGCTCATTGTAAGGTGCACACCCCCCTTCTATCACAAACCTCACTCAATTCGCTTCCTTCTGAGTCATATTCCATTCGCACAGTGGCCTGTCATCGTCCCCAGCCTCTTTCCTTGCATTCAAAGTTGCGTTTTTCTCCTCCTTTGTTCGCACTAAAGGAAAGGATACGAACCATACCCACACAAGCGCAAAAGAAGTAATAAGTAACAGCTTTGACAAAGACAAGTCCACCTGTCTTTACATCTTCTTCTGATAAAGAATAACAAACAACATGCTGTAAAACAAAAATGAGGGCGCCTGGGATCGAAATTAGGAAGCAGGTAAAGCATAACATTGCAGTGTTGATTGCAGCGTAAGAAGCGATAGGCTTAGGAAGTGAGGGTGGGAGCATAGAGCACTGCGTAGCTGAGTATAGTTCAGCATAACAAATTTGTGTGAAAGAAAGATTAGGTTGAGCTGTGCGGATCTCAGGATGTAACGTAGTCGTTTATAGTATAATAGAGCAAAGAGTCAAAAAAGTAACTGAGAGTGAGGAGAAGAGATGGAAGGCTGAGGAGGTTGGAAATGAGGGAAGTGAGGATGACTCCTGGCATAGCTCTTAAAAAGGAGAAAGTGTTATTATAGTGGAATACACAAATGTGAGAGTGACAAGGAATGAAATAGGGCAGAAGAAAGCTTAGCATTGCTGTGCCTATTATAGTATAGCAAAGGTGTGAAAAAGAGAAGTGCCCTTAAATAGAGATGAATTAAGGATGGAATAGGACACTATAGCTTCAAAAGAGTGCGTTCCGTTGCCGCTATGTACTTCGAGTAGGCTTGATGTTAGAACGCCAGCGTGTTTGCCCGAGAACACGATTGTTGCCGACAGGCAGGCGAATCACTGTTCTGGACTTCACACAGCTTTTACGCCAAGTGGAAATGCGTACAACTTTTATTCTCGCAGTCTGTTTTCTTGATGGTTTAAAGCATTTGACACGAACGCGTGAATAAACTTTTGTCAGTGATTTGAAGACGATAGTAATCACGAGGTTATAATTTATCGAAGAAAAAACTAAGAATTCTTTGTATATACCCAATATTTAAAACTCCCGAGAGAAAGCAGTTCTGCTTCAAAAAAGAATCCGCCCAAAACGACTTTCGGGAGTTGAGACCGCAGCTCCCCAATATAGCTTTGTGGTTAATTATTGGGAGATAGAGAGAAAACGCTAGATCATAGAGTCCCCAGATTGACACCTGGTTTGCTACCGTACATGGGGAGAGTTATAGGGGGATTAAAATAATATGAATAGAAAACTGAAAAAGTGCAACACTATTACGCTCGCATGCATTGGAGCATACACCTTGCCAAGAAAGATAGCTATCTACTAGCACGTGATCATTATTGGTCACACGTTACCTTCGAAATTCAAACGGGTTGTGCTTGCTAAGCCGCTGTGGGCATATGAAGCACTGGAAAAAGCTCCATTTAAGGTAAGATCATTAGAACAGTGTATATAGGGTGCTTAAACAAAGAGCTATAACTCAGGTATACTCACCTCTGAAGAAATATAGTTAGCGTAACCATGAAGTGAGACGCCTTCTCCTTCCAAACGTCTTTGCACCAAAGTGTCTACAACCATTAGGAGCTCAATTGTAAAACCATCTTGCTGCCTGGTAGATTCTGTGAATATACCACAACAATGACCTCAGCAGATTACAGCCCGTATGAAGTAACGACGAATGGTTTCTATAGAAGTCACAGTGTGCGACCCCAGCTTCCTTATTTCTGTTATCAAGCTATATGATTATGCCACATAACATTTCATTTTTAATATCAAGCTGCATGATTATACGACATAACACTTCAAAACAAACATATCGTTCGACAACAAGTTCAATCAGCACAGGATTATTACACGTTGTATCCTCAATTATACTATTAGTTGGTCGTTTTTCTGTTACTAGAACGCTTAGACCTTAGCTCCATGCTCCCTCAAAAGTTTGTTAGGTCCGTAATCACAACTATTGAAGAATAAGTGAGGTCTCCTTGCAGCTGCACAGAGAATGAAATAGCGAATATCATTATCGTAAAACATCGCAGCCACATATATAAAATCAGGATCTATGTGTTTAAAGGAGTGGTAAACAATTTAGAGTACTCGGTACTCTACTAAAAGTGCAAATGAATCAGGCTGTATAAAAGCTTTAATAAATCGCTTGTGACATTCCAATTTTAGAAAAAAAAAACATGGCAGCATATCCACGGAGTGAATGATGGAAAGTGGGGCGAAGCATTCGTCCGTCCTATGGTTCTTGCTTCTATCCGTCCAAGCGTCCGTCTGTGTGACCGTCCATGCATCCATCTGCCCGTCCATGCGTGTGTCTGTTGGTGCGTCCGTCCCTGCGTTCGTCCATGCATCCGCCTCTGCGTCCGCTCATGCGTCAATCCATGCATCTGTCTGTGTATCCATTCGTCCATCTATTCAACACTCCAAGTACCACCATCTCGCATATTTTCATCATATATTCCCCATATAGAAGCACCGCCATTCAGCGGATATTCCAAGGACTAAACGAGAGGTGGCACACGCACACTTTTTTACGGCTTGCGCTTCGGGTCTACTTACCACCTTCAACCACCTCAAGTTCATGGTATATACTAGTTCACTGTATTCATGGCACTGCGGTCCGACGCTCGTTAAACATTTCTAAAACCAAGGAGGTTACGCCCAGTGAGTATAACGTAGCAACCTTTTCCTGTCAGATAGTGCTCAATGTACATGCCAATGGCTGCTAATGGGAAATGAGAGACACGAGAATTCGGCTTTTACTTACTTACGGCTTGCGCTTCGTATATACTTCCCACCTTTAACCACCTCGAGTTCACGGTATGTACTAGTTCATTTTATTCATGGCACTGCGGCTCAATGCTCGCTAAACCTTTCTAAAACTAAGAAGGTTACATCCAGAGAGTATAACGTAGCAACCCTTTCTTGTCATATAGTACTCAATGTACACACCGATGGCTGCTAATGGGGAATTAGAGACAGGTGTATTCGGTTTTAGTTAACGCGCACGCTGCGAATTTTTTTTATTGTTCAACAACGCACAGACAAAATCTCGCACCGGCACCACCTCGGAGGTAAAAATGTAACACTGGTTACACACTACTACTACGACTACGAGGGACGAACGGGTGTCGCTATTAGGAGCTTCGCCCCTAAAATACACAATTTTCTAAGAGGCTTTATTTCACCCAACCCTCTATTACTGTCGTCCTGCAAGCTGTAGAACGTCTTGAGAAATATTTTAAATTGTTAAACAATAGAGGATCTTACGCTTGAAAGCAATAGGGACATCATGCTCCTAGTCCTTACTTTTTATTGGGTGATTTTACAGGAGAAGTTTCAAAAGAGAGATAGAAGTTCATTATGAAATAAAAGCGGAGAAGTTAGCCTGAATCACTTTTCTCACCAGCTACTCAGTGTTAGGTAAGGGAAGAGGGTGGCCAATAAAATATACAGAACGTGGTGATAATGAGGATGAAGAGAAAAATAGATCGAAATCATTAAAGCTCAAAAGCTGTTTTCGTTTTTTTTTTTTTCGAGCTCAGTATCTCGCAGAATCTTGTTTGGAGCTTTGAAACATCGCGCTGTTGACAACGTGTAGGTCCCAACAGAAAATTTTCGGATACTTGTTGCTTTACAGTATGGAATAAAAGGAGGCCTATTGATTATTTTTTTACGTGTGCTCTGTCGTGGCTACACGCACAACAGCAGTTCAGGGGTCTCCGTAGTGCTGTATTCCTTGCACTTTGAACTGGGCGCACGGCCGATAAAGTGAAGTTAAAGCGACGAGTGAACGCCACACCGAGGCGGAGTCTGTGCAGAAAGCTTGAACTGCAACTTTTCCTATCCCGCCGCGGTGGTCTAGTGGCTAAGGTACTCGGCTGCTGACCCGCAGGTCGCGGGTTTAAATCCCGCCTGCGGCGGCTGCATTTCCGATGGAGGCGGAAATGTCGTAGGCCCGTGTGCTCAGATATGGGTGCACGTTAAAGAACCCCAGGTGTTCGAAATTTCCGGAGCCCTCCACTACGGCGTCGCTCATAATCATATGGTGGTTTCGGGACGGTAAACTCTACAATATCAATGGAATTTTTCCAGGCCCATGTTATTAAGCTTGCACGTCTAGGTCTAATTCATAAAGACGGTGGTGAAGATTGCTTGGCGAAGACCGACATGCTATATAACTTTTTCGGAGGAGAGTATACATGACGACGTTTGTGTTCCACCGTAAAAATTGAATTGGCAATATTGTGGCGTTCACGTGGGATGTATCTATGCCTCTGCGTCGGCTTCCTCAATTAATTAATTTATTTATTTATTTGAAATGCCCTTGAGGTATTTGAAATGCCCCTGAGGTATTTGAAATGCCCCTGAGGTACTATTCTATAGATGAGAGGGGCAAGTACGATGAGTACGAGGCAACACACTCATAAGCTCATTCTCATGCTGGTCACAGTGCCCCTCCGTGACCAGCATCCACTGATACACTATGCGAGGGCTTTTTTTATTCGAAGCATTTTTAGTGAACTTTGACTTTGAGCGCATCTATCTATCTATCTATCTATCTATCTATCTATCTATCTATCTATCTATCTATCTATCTATCTATCTATCTATCTATCTATCTATCTATCTATCTATCTATCTATCTATCTATCTATCTATCTATCTATCTATCTATCTATCTATCTATCTATCTATCTATCTATCTATCTATCTATCTATCTATCTATCTATCTATCTATCTATCTATCTGCCTGCCTGCCTGCCTGCCTGCCTGCCTGCCTGCCTGCCTGCCTGCCTGCCTGCCTGCCTGCCTGGTCTCTGCCTGCCTGCCTGCCTGGTCTCTGTCTGTCTGTCTGTCTGTCTGTCTGACTGTCTGTCTGTCTGTCTGTCTGTCTGTCTGTCTGTCTGTCTGTCTGTCTGTCTGTCTGTCTGTCTGTCTGTCTGTCTGTCTGTCTGTCTGTGTCTGTCTGTCTGTCTGTCTGTCCGTCTAGCTGCCTACGACTGTCAGGTTTCCTGGCCATTTCGATATCTGTATCAATACCAAATTTCGCATGTCATGACAAGACTATACGACAAGCATAAGTGAGTAGCTAGAACATGAAAACCATGGCACGTATGTTATGAATGTCACAATTTATATTTGGTGGTCCTGCTGCTATAACGGTGGTTTAATTTGCATGACATTTTGCCATACTGATTGATTGATATGCGGAGTTTAACGTCGCAAAACTACCTATTGATTATATGAGACGCTGTAGTGAAGGGCTCCAGAAATTTCGACCACCTGGGGTTCTTTGCGCACCCAAATCTGAGCACACGGGCCTAAAGCATTTCCGCGTACATCGGAAATGCAGCCGCCGCACCCGGGATTTGATCCCGCGACCTGCGGATCAGCAGCCGAGTACCTTAGACCACCGTGGCGGCGCAATTGCAATACTGGAATGGTATGACATGACTTCATGGCGAACATTAGTGACAGACCACAACGCAGAAATGAAGGCATGCATTTGATGTAGGTGATAACTATACGCCACGCTCATGGTGCAATCGCGTTCGTTTGGCAAGCTCTACATATATTAAGTTAGGTATTACGTGACACGAACGGAAGACGAAGGTAAATGACATGTTTAAAAATGATAATCATGACATACGTGCCATTTATATTATGACTACGTGCTACGCTTATAGTGCGCTCACGGTCGTTTCGCTAGCTTAACATATACAAAATTTGGTGTTACGTGACGTCAATGGATGACGAAGGTATATGAATGAAGGAATGAATGAATAAATGATTAAATGAATGAATGAATGAACAGATTTTATTTCTGGAAAGATACAGAAAAACGAAGCGAAGCTAAGGGCCATTCGGCCTGACGTGGCTTCTCTATGCAAAATGATAAAAGTTCAGCAAACAGTGACACATTGAATAATAATTATCACAATACAAGGAGCAGCATAATAACAAAACACAGAAATAGCATACAAGCAAAAAATAGGTGACATATAAATACAAAAAATAGGCTGCATAGACACATAGAATCAGACATCGAGGCTCTTTTCATTACATATCCAAAATGACACATACTTACACATTGATATATTAATACAATACACTCATATATTCATACATACAACTGTCCATATGTACGTACATACTACTGTGTATACACGCGTTTTGTACCTAAAAGTAAGAGTATATGTGGAACCTAGCCAGACGTTAATTGGAAACATGATATTTACTTTACTGAATTAATGAGCAGATGTTTTGTATGATATTTGAATTGCGTTAATGAGAGGTTAAATGACTTGGGCAAACATGATAATCATAAGATCCGTGTCATGTAAGAACATAACTACATAACCCGCTCGTGATGCGGTCGTGGGCGTTTCATTTGCTTCACAAAGGCCAAATTTGGTGATACGTGACATGAATAGGAGACGAAGATAAATGACACGTCGAAACATGGTAATCATGATATGCGTGTCATGTAAACTATTACTGCGTGCAACACTCATGATGTGCTCACGGCCGTTTCGCTAGCTCCACATATACCAAATTTGGTATCACCCCATGTGAATAGACGCCGAAGGTAAATAATGCGTGCAAAATTGATAATCAAGACATGCGTCTTATGTAAAACATGAATACATGCTACGGTAATAGCGTGATCGCGCCCGTTTCGCTAGCTCCTCAAATTCGACATTTGGTATCATGGTACGGTAATAGAAGACGAAGGTAAACGACACGTCCAAACATGGTAATAAAGACATGCGTGTCATGTAAAGCATGATTGCACGCTACGCTCATAGCGTGCTCGAGGCAGTTTTGCTAGCTCCACATATGCCAAATTTGGTATCACGTCACGTGAGGAGACGACGCAGGTAAATGGCACGTTCAAACATGACAATCATGATACGAAAGTCATGTACAGCATAACCCAGTACTGCCTTGTAACGTTGTGCTGATTTTAAAGTGGCATATCAACCTTCCTTATTCATGCTTCGCATATCATCAATTCCCAGTGTACGTGGGATCTGAAATTTTTGTTAGAACTGTTTACTTGGGATTCGGCCACTTTTCGAGCAAAAAAAAATATGGCCCTCGTTCTAGCACGGAATCGAATACTTGAAGAATTTCCACTTGTGGATTACTGCTCTGCATAAAAACGTTGACTATGTTAGTGTAAGGAAACCTTTTGCATATGACGGCATTCTTTTTAAGGGATAATAGGCTCTGAGTCACGAGCAATTATGGAAACCTTTCGCATATGACTGCATTCTGTGTAATGAATAATAGGCTCTGAGCCACGAGCAATTATGTGGGTGAAATGTTGTCGAAATTGCTATTCCCCCCCCCCCTTCCCTCAACGTGGTCTTAACAGAGCACACGTAGTAATGTGTGTGCCTCTTGGTGTGGTTGGATTTAAACAACTAAGTCATTAGAATAATGACATGTTCTGATCAATGTATGCTTGTAGCACGCAATATTACTGCGACATTTATTGATTTATTGTGACATGTATAGAAGACACGTATAGAGGACGCATGTGTAAGTAAGCAAGAATGTTCTCTCTTTTTTTAGTTTCGGCAACACATTATTAAGCTGATAGCATCAGAGAGCGCACATTGCGCGATTTCCTGGCAAGAGAGAGAGAAAGCTCTTCATAGAAGAGCCGATAATTTAGCTGGCGTGTGTGTGTCGCTGACTTGCTACTCTGGGTGGGGAAGGGGATTGGGGACTGAAAGGCAGAAGAGAGAGAAAAATATTAAAAAATAAAATGGAAAGAAGAAAAGTAAATATACAAATATTTTTGCGTCGCTTGGGCGAGGACGTGTGCTGCCAGCATGACTTCAGTTTTCAAGTTGCCCCTACAGGTTGTCTAGCTGACCCATATTGTCTAAATACGCCACTAAAAGTTTAATCGCAAGCCTCTGTTGCGTGAAGCTGGGGAAAGGGCCCAAAACACAATCAACTGATAAAGTTCTTTGGGTTAACAGGTGCATACAGTGTTCATAGAGAGCAAGCTCATCGGCACGCGCTTAGCACTCAAACAAGATATGTTTTACAGTTTTTATGGAGCCACAGTTATTGCAGTACGGAATGTATCTTGATCGAAGCGATACCGTAAATTGTTTGCATAAGAACTGTTCAGCCGGAAACGGTAGTAGAGAGTTTCCAGCTGTCGAGGGATTCGGGATGGGAGTCTAGTCCTTAGATGTGAGTTGATAGAGTGAAGGAAAGCCTAATGATGTGTCAAGAGGTTCCATAGCCTCTTCTTTTCTTCGGAAGGAAGCCTTTTAGCTAGCTGGGAAGCATCTGAATTAGACCAATGGGTTCGCCTGTAATTTTGCTTTTGGAGTCCTTTGCGAGTCGCTCATTTCCGCCATGTCATACACGAGAAGAAGCATTTTCTGTGCCGCATACATCTCACCCACAGCAATTCAGCATTCGGCCAAGCTTTGCAAATGCAGCAACTTACTGCTATCAGACAGCCGAAGAAGTTGATGCCTCCAAGATTTCCTCCGTGGAAGCTTTCACCTCTTGATATTAAACAGTGTGTCCCAGGAATCAATGAAGCGAAAAGACGTATTGCACAGACCGCACTGCTGCAGACAACTCTCTTCTACTTAGCCCAGCATTACACTCAGCATTCTCATATTTATACTGACGCCTCCACTACTCAGGAGATCTCGTCATATGACCTCTATGTTCCTTCTACAGAACAATGTCTATCCTATTGGCTAAAAACGCAGGACGTCATCAACGACAGCAGAACTTCATGGAATTAAATAAGCAGTCCTCTACATCTTGCGCCAAACGCCGAACCGATGGGTGATCTTTACCAACTCTAAGGGAGCTTTACAAATACTATTCATCCACTGAAAGAAAACAAATTATTACCTGATTTCATTTGATATAGCATACTTACACCACTTATACAACTTGAAGTGCACTACTACCTATCTCGAAGCGCTGCTCTTTTCCGAGGTTGTTGTACATTACTTTCGTTTTCTGCAGATTAAATTTAAGACCCACCTTTCTGCTCTTCTTGTCTAACTCCGTAATCAATTCGTCCCCTATGTCTACTTAGGCCAGGTAATAACCGCGGAACCGAATCATGAGATTGAAGTAACTAAAGAATAAGAACGGTGTGGAGCACACTTGGCAAGCACTCTCAAATTATGACAGGTAGATTGCCACTATCCCTCAAGAGGAAGGTATATAGCAGCTGTACCTTGCCGGTACTTAGCTACGGAGCAGAAACCTGGAGACTTACAAAGAGGGTTCAGCTTAAATTGAGGACAACGCAGCAAGCAATGGAATCAAAAATGGTAGGTGTAACCTCAGAAGACAAGAAGAGAGCAGAGTGGATTAGGGAACAAACGGGTGTTAAGGATATCGTAGTTTATTTGTTTATTTATTTCCATTACCCTCAGGGCACACAAAGGCGTTACAGAGGGGGTGGGTAGTACATCAAAAATGCAGTAGAAGTATAACGTAAATATACAAGTCAGCGAGAATACGTGTTTATAAACAAAAAGTTATATAGGGTGCATAACATATATGTTTCAGTGCAGTTTTGAATGATGATGCGTCTTCAAAGCAGGCGATGGAGGAGGGAAGGAGGTTCCACTCGGCGCTGGTTTTTGACAGAGAGGAGTGAAAACTTTATGCTCATAATCAAGACGTGACGACATGTATGACGGTTGCGATATGAGCTCCTGTTTATTTGAATTGTTCGAGTGAAGAAGTTTTTCTTCTAAGCTGCAAATCAAGTAGTCCGAGATCAGATTTCAATAATGAAACGCTAGCTGAGCGGGAATAGTTTCACATATTAAAACGTGCTGATCGATTTTGAACAGACTCAGTAATGATTTTTAATATTTTTAGACCGGGGTTCCAAACAAAGGACGCATGCTCGAGTTTCGGTCTAAAGAGTGTTTTGTAAAGTAGCAATTTTAAATGGCGTGGGGCCTTAGAAAAGTTTCTGCGCATGTACCCGAGTTATTTATTGGCATTGTTAGTGATGTAATGAATGTGTGTATGACAAGAAAGATTATTCGTAATGTGAATTCCAAGATACATATACGAGGCTACGTATTCAAGGTTGATGTTATTGATAGCATAGCTGAGAGGAATGGATGCATCAAAACGACGCGAAACAGTCATAATCTTGCATTTTGTCGGATTTATTAACATTAGCCATTGTGAGCACCACTTTGTTACGTTATCTAGATTGGACTGAAGAATGAGGTTATCATGCAGACTAGTTATTTCACGGTATACAACACGGTCATCAGCAAAAAGTTCAATGAAACCATTAATATTGGTAGGTAAGTCATTATTCTATATTAGAAACAGCAGGGGCCTAAAACAGAGCCTTGAGGAACGCAAGACTTTACGTCACAGTGGGACGATACGGCCTCATTAGCGGTTACAAATTGAGTACCGTTAGTTCGAAAACATTCTATCCGCTTCAAGATGTTAGGTTCAATAATAATAGTACTGAGTTTAAGAAGTAGTGAGCGGTGCGACACCTTGTCAAAAGCCTTAGCAAAATCAAAAATATACAGTCAATAACCTGTCTTTTATCTATGGAGGATGAAATGTTATGCATAAAGGACACAAGTTGTGTTTTGCAGGGATAGTTCGTGCGAAACCCATGCTGAAATGAAGTGAAAAATGCGTTGGATTCAAGAATTGAAACGAAGTTAGTAAATATGACATGTTCGAGGATTTTGCAAGAAATGCTAGTGAGCGAGATGGGTTTGTAATTGAGAGGGGAATGCGGGTCACCTGATTTAAACATAGGCACCACCTTCCACACCTTCCAATCAGAAGGCACAGTCGAGCGCTCAATAGACTGGGTAAAAAAGTACACAATAAATACAGAGTACACAGCAGTATTTTTTAAAAACTTGGAAATAATTTCATCAGCGCCACAGGAAGACGATAGTTCCAAACCATGAATTAATTTCAAAATACCCGCAAAATCAACTACAAGTGGATCCATGGGGAAAAAATTGTTTTTGTACAAGTGCGGCTCCATGTCAATATATTGCTGTCGGAAAACAATTTTGCACAGCTGCCATTTAGAACCATAGTTGACATCAAGAAGAGCGAATGGACATGGGCTGGGCATGTAGCGCGTAGACAGGACAACCGCTGGTCATTAAGGGTAACTAACTGGATTCCCAGAGAAGGCAAGTGGGTTGGGGGGAGACAGAAGGTTAGGTGGGCAGATCAGATTAGGAAGTTTGCGAGTATAAATTGGCAGCAGCAAGCACAGGACCGGGTTAATTGGTAGAACATAGGAGAGGCCTTTGTCCTGCAGTGGACGAAGTCAGGCAGATGATGATGATGATGATAATGACTTACACCACTTGGCTATTGTCACGGGTCATGCTATCACATTTCAATGGATACCGGCTCAATGTGGTATACTGGCCAATTAAAAAGAAGATCTCCTGTCAAGGCATTTTAGAATAACAAGCGTGTGCATAGAATGGAGTATTCGCATCATGCGCGACTTGTTGATGTCAGTTTTCTGACTTGATGCGACTTTTCTCGCATCATAGTGTGACAGACAACGATGCTTGCACCGTGGCTGCAGGTTAGTAAGAGTCAGATTATTTTTCATTTACGTGCCTATTCGTGAGAAAGCGCCGGAGATACGTTCTCTAACATGCGTTGTCGCTGCTCGTATTCATACGGTAACGGTCAGGCACTTTGTGAAGAAGAACAGCCAATGCGGCATGTTGTCACCTTCTCCCACACGTTCATTTAAATGTCTGTGACAGTCAGGAGTCACCACTGTGTAAAATACTATACCAATAACTATCTAAGGGACGAAAATGATTAAAGGAGCCCAAGAACTTTTGTTCTACGGCCTCACTCAATTTCATGGTGTTGAAAACAACTAATTATTTTTCACGGCACTATCAATGGTGCGGTGGAAGGTAACGCTGAGGAATAAATGAATCCTTACGAATATGGAAAGATTAGGATACTGGGTTAATAATCCCTGATGGTATTCAGTGTTGCCTTACTAGAGTTGTTTATGCTTTGGCTGCGCAATTCTCAGCTTGCGTGTCTCTCTCCCTTGGGACTTTTGGCATGTCGTGATTTCTTCAACGACAGATAGAATCTTTCGCAGGCAAATATGAACTCAAAAATATTTGGACTACTTCAATCGATACACTGCGTTAATCATGCTGGTACAGTTACCTGCAAAAACGTAGACGATAAATGCAGCAGTCAGTGGCATATACACCTGCCTCCAGGTAAGGGAGCGTCGACAGCACATTCCTTCTGTTGTATGACGCGTACTCATTCAAACCTGTTGTAAAAGCAGAATATGAGGCACAACCGGTTGAATTGCTCTTTAGATTCATTTATACAGTCACTGATTTTATACAGCATGAGCTAGTCAAAGTATACAAAGGCGCAGTAAAGGTCATAGTCCAGCTGCCGAACACTATATACTATACATCAATTTTTATGTTTGGGAACTCCACATTCCACGCTTCTAAATTGTAACTTTTCTATGGGCTTTATCAAGATCAATACGATGAAGTGTATGAATTGAACCAAGAAATTGGCTGATCTGAAGATCAGCAACCATTTCTGACAGCTAATTAAGCTCACTGCAAATGCTATAGAACAAATGTTTTTTATGTGCGCGCAGCTTTCAGTCATGTGTAAGTTTCACTCTGGTATACCGTAAGTGGACTTTTCGCAAGACAACATGATCAAAAACAAGGGCCCGGCAATGTAAAGGCTGGTGCACACTGGCGACTAGCAGTGGTCGCGCGACCATTTGCGACTGGCGACCAAAAAGCGACTGATATTCACACCAGCAGAGGCTGCATGCGAGCGACCGGAAGTCGCAATACCGGAGAGCCTCTTCCGGATCTCGTTGTCAGCGAGAACTCTGGAGAGCGGCGCCGATCAGCTGATCACCGCCAGTTGAGTGAGCGAAGCGAACCGAGCGCACCGCATTTCTTGTTTTTATCCGGTCTCACCAGCGCAAGGAAAAAAACAACAAAAATTGAGCATCGCTGGTTTGTTCCAGACTGTGCTACCACAGTCGCGAGACTGAAAAATCGGCCAGGAAGCGACTAGCCAAAGCAGTCGTGTTGCAACCGTTTGCGACCGTTCGCGACTATTTGCGACCAGTCGCAAATGGTCGCGCGAGCGCTGCTAGTCGCTGGTTTGCACCAGCCTTAAGAGAACCAGTTTTGATAGGTTATAAACTGTTTATTCAAAAAGACACGCAATCATGTCAATGAGTTAGGTGGAAAATAACTTTTTTGCAAAGCAGGTCAAAGCTAACCGCCAGTTAGTGGATCGATACTGGCCAAAATGCTCTGCAAGTCATATCTATTTTCACGAATCATGACTGACGACTTCAAGCGATGCTTTGTGAACCCACAATGCTCAACCTTACGTGTGTGCGTTAATTCACTTTATGACTGTTGGGATTTTACAACCGAAAACCATAATATTTTCCCGTGGTTCTAACATTAAAGAACGTAGGTGTCAGCGAATGTAAAACAAAGTATAATATTTAAGAAAACGCATTTACAAAAAAAATGGCAACCTGCAAACAGTCTCTGATGTGCCCTAATAGTTGGGTAAACAGTTGTCGGTCGTCGAGTAATCTGATCAACGGCGGGACGTAGCAACTTTCATACAGAAACCATAAAACTTTGCAGCGTTATTTGAGTTCGCTCAGACCTTCGCTTAAACTTGAATGTTTTGCATACTACGTGCTATCGCAATGTATTTATCTACAAATTGCAATAGCGAAACTTCTCAAGCACTGCGGCGCTATTGTCTGCGCCTGGTGTTGCCGACAGTCCTTGCGGATGAAAATCGAGCACACTGGAATGAACACACGCGCGAATATGATTCTTAGAGATTCCATAGTGGTGGGTGTATAAGTAGTGACCAGCATGGGTTGTTTAACGTGCACCTAGATCAAAGTACACGGGGTTCTAATATATATAACATATCGCATTCGTCCAAAATGTGGCCACTGCTTGCGAAATGCGTAAGTCCACTTTCAGCAAGCTAGAATTGACAGTTGGATGCATAAAAGTACAAAGCATTCCATGACACTTCTAAGTTTCTTCTGCTGCCAAAATAAATCTCTTGGAAAAAATATCCACAAAACAGACTAAGTTATATCGACTTCACATTATGGTGTATTCCGCAGTATGCGAGAGCGAGTTCATCACGTTCGCTCGTCTCTACTTTTGTAAACCACATGACTGCGCAAGATTCTTCGTATAGCAGGACATGTTGTCTGAAAAACAGTGTGCGAATAGATCCAAAGCTGACAATCTATCTTAGAGGTCAGTGAGTGAGTGTGCGTGTCTGCCAGGTGGTCACACCCGAGAATGTTCCAGACTTTAGCGATATCCCGTGCCCTCTGAATAACCAAGACTTGATTGATGAGCTCCGGCCAGTACATGATAGCCTCCCAGGATGTTTTGTCAGGTGCTTACGACCAGTGTTAAAAAGACACAACCAGAGCATATGCTACATTACTATATCGACGTTTACAGTGCTAAGATGCTGACAGCAAGGTGAACATTTTGGGGCGGTTATATTTACCATGGGTGGTGTGATGGACGTTTTTGTCTGTAGTTGTTGGAGTGCACCGCTTGCAGTTTCCTCAATTTACAGACATTGTTACGAAGTGCTCCTGGTTATCTGCACTATTTATTTTAACAATTATTGCCTTACTGGTGCCCTGGTGTTTCAGCCGTATATTCGTGGTGGGCTACCCATCTGACATTGTCAAAGTTTTGTGGCGAGTCCTACGGTAAAATATGAAATTCTATTCAGCGAATGTGGACTGCCAGCAAATATGGGTAGCCCACTACAGACCGGTGAAATAGAATTATGATGATAATACCTTACTTTATTATTCAGAGTGGTAGCAAGTATATTGTGATGGAGGCAAGCGCGCACACACTCGCACACACACGCGCTCGTGCTCGTGGCATGAACAAGATTTACGCCCACCAGCTCCAACGTACAAGTTTACCTTGATCGGTAGTAGTGACATGTTACACTGCAGGTGGATCCCTTCACTTTGGCACAAGTGGAAGTAGACATATGCTGACATTTTGTTAGAGTGCGTGTTTATTTTTTATCTATATTGCTAATAAATACAGTGTAAAGAAAGAAAAAGTTGACTTTGTCTTTGCTAAGCCTTGAACGTAACACATGGCCCAGGATAAGTCATTCGCGACATCTGCAGAATTTGGGAGGAAAGGGGGGTATATAGACGCTCTCTACAGGATAACATTCAAAGCCGACTTGAGAATTACACAGATTAGGGAAACGCCAGCTTTGCGAAAATATAATGCCAAAAATACGTTCCGCCATTAGTTCTTTACCGAGCAGCTTGAAATGCCAGTCAACGCTGAATAAGAGCGTTCTAGAGAAAGCCGCCGTTTACATATATAGAGAGCGCAGTAGGATAAATATTTTATCACATCTTCCAATCATAAAGAAAAGAAAAAGGAAAAAATCACACCATATCTACGAAGTGGATTGTGATGAGTGGGGTGAAGTGTCCGTCCGTCCTTGCGTCCGTCCAAATCAAACCACAGCAATAAAGAAGGCCACAAATGTGTTCGAAGCCCACGAACACAACGACTACGTAAATATATGTACTACCCATCACTCCCATGGTGGCTCAACAATCGCAGCCCCAAGTCCCCTCTATAGAAATATTATAAAACACTATGACTCGTTCGCTAGGCACATTATATGGCGTCAGAGTGTAAGAATTAGAGGAGCGCAAGCTACTCATTCAGCATGGCAGCGCAGTGGTGCTCTTAAAAGATGGGAAAAGTGCACGACATACGTTCACTGTTGGCGCTGGCTCTCAGCGATAGATGACGCTATAGTCGCTGCGCACCGCTCAAGCTCAGCAATCTCGCGCAGAACATCAAATACGCGTTTCATTCTCTCTTTAGCACGTTGAGCGAATTGGAAAATTCGGGCACATAGTCGTCTAGCACGCGCTTTCAAGAGCATTTGGCAAGCCCTGTATTACACAATAAAAAGGAAATACGTTATGCACCCCGCTGTAATACGTGATGTAAAAACGTGTAAGAAAAGGTGTAATTGGCGCTAATTGGCGGCGATCTTCAGGACATGTGGAGGCATCCAGTGACTATAGGAGCAGATCGATTTCTACATTCAAACAAATTAGTTTACAAATGACAGAGCCCGAAATGGTGTTTTAAGAATGGACGGCACACTGCAAAATACGTGTACTCTGTCCTCGTACACGTGCCGTGACGGGCGATATTCGAGGGTATAAATATGGCAAGAATCCTTCACTACAACATCTCTTAATTATAGTGAGCTCCAAGGACATCGACGCTCAACCATTATTACTATTGTAGCCTGTGCCTACAAAGCTTCTTCCCTGCCACGCGTATACCTGCCAATGGTTCTTGTTTTAAAACCAGTCAATAAAATTTAGGCGAAGTGGCATGGGCCTTCTTTTGTTTGGCAATGTGTCAAGTCAATATTCGTCGACGTTCTTTGGGAGCGTGCAATTGTGGCAAGCTTGACACTTGCATCGCGTATACACTTATTCCCGTGTTTTAACATATATCACCAGGTTTTCACGTTATGCATATTATCCCGTGCTCGCGTATTTTGATGTATCCGCAGAAACGATGCCTGCAATCTCGTCTCTTTTCTGTTGACATATGTATATAGCACTAAATCAAATCATGTGCACGCAAGTTGTTCTATCGACTTTATAGCGAAGTTACATAAGCTAAATTTGAACGCTTCTCATACCACTGCTAGAATTACTGTATATGCTACCTTTAGATAGCATTGTTGCCGATAGGTTTACCATTTCGCGCACTGGAGAGTCTAAGTCATGCAGAAAAGCTATCCCTTCCAAATATAGCAGCCGACGCAGCTTAGCAGCTCCGTGCACTTTTTAACTCGTTGAAAGGCCGTCGCTAGCGCAATAACTTTCGCTCCGAAGAAAAAAAAAGGTAAATTGAAACAAATATTTGTTTTAGGTTAAACTAGCTTGTTCGATGTCCGTCATCATGAGAAGTGATAATTTTGTTTCAAAAAGCAAACAAGCAAAACCCTCTCTTACGTTTTTTGTTATAGTGTACGTGATTTCTGACAAATTAAATTCCACACAAGGCTTGTTCTAGGCTTTTCATGCCGCAGCTCTTTAAACGATGAAGTAGGTCGCTAGATAAAACAATTTGCTTGAACTATCACTCCGCGTTTAACAAATAACGCAAGTAAACGAGAATTTTCGCCTTATCTATATAAAGTAAACACTTGGTGAGGCTCCGAATTCAATGTCGCACAGTGTTCAAACTGAATTATACGGTTTGGTAAACCTATAAGGTGCATATTTTGACATTCACTCGCGCACAATTATATCCTTCCGTCCCGTTCGATGTATGTCATGGAGTGCACGGAAAATAAATACCCTGTTTGTTATCGCCAACTCTACTCGCAAGAATACTGCCATGACATCTATAACTACACTTTATAATCATATATCAGTTACGCATGGCGCCTATGATGATGCGCCTTCTGGAACGCACCGTAACGGTGGAATAGGCAGTGAGTCGCATGAAACTGCCAACACAATCGACCTACAGTCGATTGTGTCGACATCGCAGCACTGAGTCACCACCGCGCTGCGGCACATAGGCGCCACTTTAGAAAATGTGGCTGACCCCTGTTTTTCTGGGAATTGGTAAAACACAAAAGTGAAACATGTCTTCACAGAAGTATATAAGTGTTTGTGGAGCATTATTTCGCCACAAGAATGCCGAAAAAATGAATACCGCATTAACAAATTGCAAGCTCACACGAAGAGCTGCAAACAGAAGCAGTTCGAAACTTTCAGCGGGCACCTCAAGAAGAAAGCAGGCACGGAATGAGCATACATTGGACGAGCGCGGATGAACAGAACGAAAGGCGCACGAAGCGAATGCTCAAGTGTACATACACAGGACAGGCGCGAACACCTGTTACAGTTCGTCGTGTTTGAGCTGCGTGCTCTTTTTCTATGCTCCTTTCGTAAATGCTGCCGTGGCAGCTAGCGAAGTGACCTCCTTCCTCTGCCGATTAACTCGTCTGATAAGAGCGCGCACAGGATAGGCCATGTTTTTTGAAGGCGGCGCTCCCCAAAGAAAGGGAACTTGCCCATACTAAGAGCGCACACTAAGTGATAAGAGGATCGAGATCTCGTCGCTGCTGTCTTGCCCAAACAGCCTTCAATATTTTCAAGTCAAATCGCAGGCCTCGTGATACCGATGAACGCAAGCTGTCATAAGCGACGTTCAGGGGGCGCAAGCTGTGCTAAACAAAAAAAAATGCAACTGCTGGAAAGGACAGTCCGCCACCAAGCGACACCGGCGATGTGACGTCATAGACAAACCAACAATGGCCCCTAGTGGAGCAGGGCAGCTCTCATGCGTGTTCCAGTGGCATCTTCTTTTCTTTTTTCGCTACGACATGCTGTGGTAATGAGCGATACATTTTTTGCAACAGTGGCGCTCTTCAGCACGGCAGTACGATGTCATCTGCTGCAGAAGGCAACAGCAAGGTAAGAACCCTCATTTTCTTCTGTCCCTTGGATTAGACTACGTAGTAAATGCGTAGTTAGGCTTAGCGTATGTTGGTTGGTTGTTACTGCATCATAGCTAAGAATAGAGTGCTTCGACGTAGATCGAGTGCTTCGACGAGGGCTTACAAAGGTTCATCACAATTTTCATCCTCCCCAGGTGCATATTTCTTTTGACACTCGCGTTATCAGATGACGGTAGTTCGGTGTAAAGAAGTGGACAAGCCTGTCGTCAACGCAACGAGTGTTTGAAGCGATTCAGTGACAACGCGCGTTTCCCGCGTTACGCCTGGCGCAAGGTAACTTACCGGAGCACGAAGATAGGTGTGTGCGTGTATTAACTGTTTGCTTCGGTACGATTAAAAATCTTTCGCATCACGCCATTTGGTTTTCTAATTGTAAAAACGTTTCATGTGCGATATAGTATGCGGGTTGTGATGGTACGTGGCATTCTGTCACGGCTGGATTAATGGGAAGTCGTAGGAGGCAAACTGAAGAAATTTCTATTTTGCTGTTCGGATTTCTCAATTTCGAATTCATGCACAGTTGACGGAATACGATTATGCGAAAGAAAAATTTCCAGGCTCCGTTATACGCTAGCATAGTACGAATTGATTGTAAAAGTGGTCGTCATCATTTTTTACCAGACATTCAGAGGTCAATTGAGTTTCTATAGAGCACACCGCATTTTTAAGAAACGGTGGTGCATGATGACTCTACCTTGGGTTGGGGGCTTTCTAAATTTCTCCATTTACTCAGTTCGTGTGGCGCAACAAATGGTGAAATATGCGCTCCTGGCTCTCAATAGTTCTTTCACGAGCGTCCCTCATTTTTCTTCATGGCGATCATATGAACTCGCGTGTTTAATTTAGATTTATAAGAATTTCGTCTGAAAGACTGTTAGCTGTGGTTGGCGCAGACCTAGTCAAAATGTTTCAGAAACATCACGATTGTCAAAAATAACTTTCTATAAGAACGCATTCAAGACGTGATTGTTCAAGCTCATTTTGGAGCTTACGTGGCCAGCAGCAATAAGCCAAGGATATTTGATTGCGAATTTATCAAAACTGACATACTTTACATCCAGAGAGATTACTCGACGGCTAACGACTCTTCCCTCTGTATCAGTGTAGAGTGGGTTTTGGTTTATTTTGAGCTTTTTATTTATTGGGCAAAAGTTGACTTAGATAAAGAGTCCCGCACTTCCCACATCGCTGCAGCTTTTACGCCTTCGCGTCCACGTACCAATAAAGGGCCTTTTTTTACAGCGTTTTCAAGCTATGAGACGGCTGTGTAGTGCAACACTTGACTGCCGCACGGAATACCTCGATCCATTTCCACCTGTTACACGTATGGTTAATGGTCATTTTTTTACGTTGGAGGTTCCATCAAACCTGAAAAGTGACTAGCACCTACAATATCGGCGCAAGCACGAGTGATGGGAAAACAACCACCATGTACTGATGCCACTGTATGATGTCATCGCGGTGCCACAGGTCACAAGATGTGAAGCGTTACCGACGTCAGTCTGATCACATCGCTTGAAGTCATCACATGACTTCAGGAGATGACGTTGTCACGTGACATATTCACGTGTTCATCGGTGCAGTGGTCACGGAGGCAGTGTCAAAACCAGATGAGATACAGAGAGCTCAACGCCTGCGATCCCGGAGGCTATGTAAAACCACATAGGAGTGAAAAGCTTTCCGTTGATGATGAGGCAGGATCAATACCTCAGCTGAGAAGCAAAAGAAGGCGTTCCGCTTCGAGTTGTTTTAGATGATTGCATTGGGAAGACTCAGATTTTTTAGGTTCATGTGAAGTTCTCCTCAACAGCCTCGTTTTTAAAAGGGCCATGACACGCGATTTCCGCTCAATATTTGCGTTATCGGGTAATCCATAGGTCTTAGGAAACAAGTTGTTGAAACTTCCACTCACTTCGACAAGAACCTTACTCGTACCAAGAATTTTATAAACACGCTATCGTGAGTATGGCAACACTGAACTCATGACCCGTGACGTGAGAAGCCGCTCGTTTTGCGAGCGCATGTATCCCAGATAATGATATAATGTCGTGGTAAGTCGCCCATGTAAGGAAGTTGATATAGCTTTCTTAGGCTCGGCATTGAAAATTGAATCGTTGGCCACGGCTCAAACTTAGCTAAAAGACGACGGCTTCACTTCAAAGAGCACGTGACGTCACACACGCCATGGTGAAATAGCTCTCTCTGGCGTTACGCGGATACTCCAGCCGACAATTTCTATGGCTCAATTTGCGATGAAATCCTTTTGCAGTCCCTTTGTCAGACATTTACATGTGCAATAGACCGTCCACTAAAACCACTATTTGGCGGTTAACCATGTCATGACCCCTCCATGATAAACGTGTGATGACACGTTTCAGGAACAGCGTGTTTCAGGAACAGTGTTCAGAACTTGAGGCACTACGAGTGAGAAATGCATTTTTATTGAAATTAAGTGCATTGCCTCCCCAGACGCACGTTGATTTACAAGGTCCTCCCTAAGTTTATTTCCAATTTTAACTTTATGTTCACACAAATATGACCTGATAAGGAAAAAGAGCGCGGTATGTGTTTGATGGTAACGTTATCTGCATAATTCCCGGAAATGATGTGGGTGCGTCTGATATCTTTATTAGGATAAATGTATAAAAAGTGCTATGAAAATGGTCCTGTACCTTCATGTTTCACTGCAATGCCTAGTTTTTTTTTTCAGTGGCACATTGGTTTGGCTTTGACGTGTGCAACCACCAGTGGTTCGAGAACAATCGTTTTCATTAACACATTGCAAAAGATATTTACCGCCCATTGCACTTTTTGTGACAATAAATATGTGAGGCGCAAAATATGGCATGTGAAATAAGAAATGTGGTAAACCCAAACCAAGTGCGTCTCTAACCTAATTAACAAACACAAACAAGTAAATAATAATTGTGAAAGTTTTCAATGCAGCGTAATGTAAAAATACTGCTAAACACTAGGGCGGAACGCTTCGGCTTTCGCTGGGTAACCGACTGTACGAACTGCGTGGCTGGTGATTTTTTTCAAACATGTTTTTATAAGCTAAGTTGTTCTTTGATAATGCTTTGGCCCCGCCGCGGTGGTCTAGTGGCTAAGGTACTCGGCTGCTGACCCGCAGGGCGCGTGTTCGAATCGCGGCTGCGGCGGCTGCATTTTCGATGGAGGCGGAAATGTAGGCCCGTGTGCTCAGATTTGGGTGCACGTTAAAGAACCCCAGGTGGTCTAAATTTCCGGAGCCCTCCACTACGGCGTCTCTCATAATCATATAGTGGTTTTGGGACGTTAAACCCCACATATCAATCAATCAATCTAAATGTTACTTTGATAATTTAAATGTAAACAGCCATTTTGTATCAATTTTGTTATTCTATTGTCTCTGTTTCTGCTACAGATAGAGGGGTTCAAACACAAAAGTGCCATACAAATGAGCTTAATCACAACTTTTGTGTTTGAAAATGTATAGGCAGTGGCTCTGACTGAATGGGGAATAACCGCCAACCATTTGCGAGTCATGAATGGTACATTGCCGCTATTTCTTAAGAAGAAGGTATTTAACAGTTGCATCTTATTGGTACTGACTTACGGAGCAAGAATCTGGATGATTTCAAAGAGGATTCAGCTTAAGTGGAGGATGGCACAGTGAGGAATAGAAAGAAAAATGGTAGGTGTAATATTAAGAGAGAACAAAGGAGCAGAGTGGGTCTGAGAACAAGTCAAGGTTAAAAATAGCATTGTCAAAAACAAAAAAAATAAATGGCCGTGTGCAGGGCACGTGGCTTGAAGGCAAAATAACCGCAAGTGATTAAGGGTAACTGACGAGATTCTAAGAGAAGGCAAGTGAGGAAGAGGAGACAGAAAGTTATGTGGGCAGATGAGATTGGAAAATTAGAAGGTATAAAGTGGCAGCAGCAAGCACAGGGTTGAGTTCACTGGCGGAACATGAGAATAGCTTTTGTCCCGTATTGGTCGTAAACAGGCTGAGGAAGATGGGAATTTATAAACAGCCTCAACAGTGTTTAAATCATCGCGGGATGGTCTATTAGATGGGCTGGTCAACAGGTTGTCCAACGCTCAAAAAAAATAAACAGGCCATGCGGATTCAGTCAGCAGACAGTGTTCTCGGAACAACCCGTGTTTCAAAGAAAAAGAGAAAGAAAAAAAGAAGAAAAGAAAAAAATACAGACATGAAAACAGTACGTCAAGCACGGTCATGCCAATCTTCGCTTGGCCCAATTTACTATTGGAAGGATCTGTGAGTTCTCTTCATATGTTGGCGCAGTGCCTTGGATACGTATGATAGATACTCCACCGCTGTAGATGCAGAAGGCCCTCGCGCAAGTAAGAATGTCGCGTGTAGAGGCAATTTCATTCTCCCGGCTTGCGTGAGAATGCTTGATAGAAAATTGACCATGGGCGTTAAATGGGGCATCCACGTAGAAGTTGGTCTTGCCAACCTTCTGGCGGCACACCTTTCGGTAATTTATGGGTCAACGTCTAGCACAGCAACCACTTCTTTTGTGGAAGCACGGACCGCTTTGCTGTTCTGAACGAATCATGTGAAAAGGAAATGAGCAGTCTTGTTTTTTTTCACATTTAATTTTATTCGTAAACTTCAACTAATGATGTATACCAAACAGTTCATACTGAGATGAAGAGGCTGTGACATATGGAGTTATACGGCAAATACTCTTTCCTGTGCGCTGGTCCGTCACACTACCTGATTTATATTATATCTATCTTTTCTTCTAAACCATACAACTCTGCGCACCTGGTGGTTACCGGCTTTGGGACGTTAAACCCTACATATTAATTTGGGGGTTACCGGTCCTTTGCTTTATGTTTCAATGCTGCTTAGGCAACATTGAAGCTTTTTCGTACACTGGATGAAGGGTAGGATGCAATATACCACAAGGCTTTTTCACCAATATTTGGGCGGTTCATTGTCAAATGAGTGTTCCATTTCCAATTCGTTAACATGGTGTTAGCATGGAGTTTTGAAGTAAGGAGTGTGATAAAGCCACAGGCTCCTTATTAGCCAAATTTATTCTTGGCATCATTTAAAGTGATTTAGCATAAAGATTCGTACAATATCAGCCCTTTGTGTATTCCCTATGTTTAAAGTGTAATGCATTTTTAAATAAAACTTCCTTACATTTATGTCACAATTTGTAGTCCTGTATAATTATGCGGTAATTAAAAGTGATAGTAGTTTTTGTACAGTAACGAAGTGGACAGCTCAATTTTTTTAGACACAAAAGCCATCATTGCAAACCTGAAAAGAAAAAAAAAGCGCGAAAATGTTTTTTAAACGAGCAACCAAATCTGCCACATAAAAACTTGAAAATGTAACCAGTGCGGTATTATTGCAGTTTCAAATAGAAAAGAAACTTATTCTCAATTTCGGTTTTTAATATATGTTGAATTACCGAAATAGGGCATATTCACTTTATAGAGATCTGTTTTATTTTGCCGATACCACCGCGTCAGTAAGAAACGTCGATACTTTGTTAATTAAGTTATGGACCGAAATAATCAGAAAGAACCCCTCAATATACAAAGTTACAATAAAGCAATAGGTTTCTGCATCTTAGCTCTGGCCATAAGTGGCATCTCCATCTGGTGCAATGGGATATCTTGGGTGTATCTGTTCACAGGGTACCAATATAGAGCTCTGATATTCAGAAAACACCAACCTTCAGCTAGGTTCAGTACTTCTATTAGTACTTAATGGAAGATAGAAATTGTAGACAAACTTTTCATGGTCTATCATTTAATTTGAGCATGTTGCTAGCCACCATAATAAGCAAAAAGGAGGATATCGAAACAAACGGTAAATGAAATGCCAGGAACATTTTCGAATAAAATTTTAGATGCGAGGCATTTCTTGCTCGGGTCGACGTCCTATGGCGTCGGTGTCCGCACTCACACTTCGCATGCGCAACTTCTTTCCTTTCCTACGCTACCCCCTCTCGCCTCGCAACGCCGACGCTAGGAGTGACTAGTAACCTACGCTCACTCCCCCTCTAATTCAGGCATGCCTCCCCACGGCGTTTCTTCGTGGCTAGATCGGGCTATCATCATCATCATCATCATCATCATCAGCCTGACTACGTCCACTGCAGGGCAAAGGCCTCTCCCATGTTCCGCCAGTTAACCCGGTCCTGTGCTTGCTGCTTCCAATTTATACCCGCAAACTTCTTAATCTCATCTGCCCACCTAACCTTCTGTCTCCCCCTAACCCACTTCCCTTCTCTGGGAATCCAGTCAGTTGCCCTTAATGACCAGCGGTTATCCTGTCTACGCGCTACATGCCCTGCCCATGTCCGTTTCTTCTTCTTGATTTCAGCTATGATATCCTTAACCCCCGTTTGTTCCCTAATCCACTCTGCTCTCTTCTTGTCTCTTAAGGTTACACCTACCATTTTTCTTTCCATTGCTCGCTGCGTCGTCCTCAATTTAAGCTGAACCCTCTTTGTAAGTCTCCAGGTTTCTGCTCCGTAGCTAAGTACCGGCAAGATACAGCTGTTATATACCTTCCTCTTGAGGGATAGTGGCAATCTACCTGTCATAATTTGAGAGTGCTTGCCGAATGTGCTCCACCCCATTCTTATTCTTCTAGTTACTTCAATCTCGTGGTTCGGCTCTGCGGTTATTACCTGCCCTAAGTAGACATAGTCTTTAACAACTTCAAGTGCACTATTACCTATCTCGAAGCGCTGCTCTTTGCCGAGGTTGTTGTACATTACTTTCGTTTTCTGCAGATTAATTTTAAGACCCACCTTTCTGCTCTCCTTGTCTAACTCCGTAATCATGAGTTGCGATTCGTCCCCCGAGTTACTCATCAATGCAATGTCATCGGCGAAGCGCAGGTTACTAAGGTATTCTCCATTGACTCTTATCCCTAACTGGTCCCATTCTAGGCTTCTGAAAACCTCCTGTAAGCACGCGGTAAATAGCATTGGGGAAATTGTGTCTCCCTGCCTTACACCCTTCTTGATTGGTATTCTGTTGCTTTCTCTATGAAGCACTATGGTAGCAGTTGATCCCCTGTAGATTTCTTCCAGAATGTTTATATATACTTCATCGACGCCCTGATTCCGCAGTGTTTGCATGACGGCTGATATTTCTACTGAATCAAACGCCTTCTCGTAATCTATGAAGGCTATGTATAGCGGTTGGTTATACTCTGAGCATTTCTCTATTACCTGATTGATAGTATGAATGTGGTCAATTGTTGAGTAGCCTGTTCGAAATCCTGCTTGTTCCTTTGGTTGATTGAATTCTAATGTTTTTTTTTACTCTGTTAGCAATTACCTTTGTGAATAGCTTGTATACTACAGAGAGCAAGCTGATCGGCCTGTAATTCTTCAAGTCCTTGTCATCTCCTTTCTTATGTATGATCGGGCTATAGGTGGCAGCATCGTCCCCACGAAAGTGGGTATCAGCGGTCGGTGGCGCGTATACAAATACACGTAGCGGCGCTTCATTGCGTGCCGTCAAGCCGATCTGGCGGATAAAATTCTTTGACTAGGGCTTATTGTTACTATCTGTGCTCTTTACTGAATCGGTGCACGACGCTTATGCAACTTTAACATTACCCGCGTGTAAAGCGCACTCTGCCATTCATAGGGATGCTCGCACGGGTGACTCTCTTCACGTTTTCGCACCTAATCACGCCTTTGCTGTGTTGTTTATACGTGGTTAGCTTATGTTCCATCTTCTACGCACTGCTGTAGTGTGGCTGAACTACTTATTTACATCTATGTCATCTGCATACTACAAAAATAGAGAAATAAAAATAGTAGAAAGCTCGAAAATCTGTGCGATTAGTTCAGAACCACCGTTCGCACCTTATACGCATATGATTGTTTTTCTCCCACTCTGTTCACCATGAAATCCAGGATAGGCGATAATCTATAGTTAAGAAATCTTAGTGGCTGACGGCAATTTGCGCTGCACGGCATTTACTACGTGTACGCTCACATTTACCAGTATAAATATAAAAATATTGTATAAGAGTTTAGCATAAAGCATTCATCGATAGATTACGTGCATGACAGTGCTACAACAAAGGTCTGGTTAATAGGACAAGCAAGTTTTTTTTTAGGCAAAAAATGACCACTGCTTTCCATCGGTTACTAACAATGCCACATAAACGCTGAAAACAATATAAAAAACTGAAATTTTCATAAAATGACTTTATATATAAGACATGTCGTCTGAATTAGTTTAAACTGTCTGGTCTCTTTAAATCATTCTTAAATCTGAGCTCACGGTTGCACACGGTAACTCTGCTTTAAGTACAGTATAAGTACTGATGTGTCACAGTTTGTGATAGTAATATTTGTATGTAGTGGTACCATGGTGTGATAAATACGACTAAGGCTCCTTGCATGATCGCTAAACTACAATCACTACTGTGCCGTAGTTTTACACCTATCAAGAGCGCGTGAGTGCATGATCTAGAGCGTGTTTTTTTTACAACCGAGTGGCTATAAAACGCTGCATTCATACATCAATAATTAGAGCTCGTGTTGGGAGGGATACCAAGAACATTTGGCATGTGCTTGAAACAGAAAGCGGCGCCCACTTTGAAATGATTCTGCCGAATGGAGGGTACGACGACAACAAGCAGCACTCTGGAAAGTTGCACTCGCCGATCTTATTTCAAAGAATGAGCAGCCGAGCAAGACAAAATGATATCGTGCGTCGTTTCGGGCATACGTAGAAACAGTTACACTCGCGCGGACATGACCAAACAAGCCGCACTTTGAGAGCGCGAATGATGTGCGCGCACATAGAAACACGACGTGGCTAGCAGACGACGCACGGAGCAATCCACACTTCAGCACTTCAGCCACTTGTCGTAAGGCGGCGACTGTGCGTCTTCTCCCCATCACTGGCTTTTGAGTGCACATTAAAGAGCCCCAGCTGTTATAAATTACCGGAGCCCTCCACTACAGTGTCTCTTATAACCATATGGCACTTTTGAGAAGTTAAAGCTAACATATAATTCATCTGATGTTTTTATGAATAACTTTCTCTGAAAACTTTGGAAAGAGTTTTGCGGCTTGAAACAAAGCGGTGATATGTATATACATGGCTGGCGTTTTGAATTTTATGAGTTTTAGTGTGTCTGAGTGAAATTCAGTATCGACGTGAGTAGTCATAAGGGTGACTCTTTTTTCGGGCTCTGTCATAAACGTCAATTTGTCGGTGGCCTGTTTTTTTTTGGTAGGGGGGGAGGGTATATTGACAAAAAGTACTTTGCGTTGTCGAGTCGATCCAAAGCGTCGTCTACTCGTGGGAGGAGATGCACGTCCTTCTTTGTGATTTTGTTCAAGCGACAATGGTCGAAAGAGAAACGTAGGGTTCCTGTCTTCTTTTTCACCAATACTGAAGGAGACGCTCAGGAACACTTAGACAGCTCAATTAGGTCGTCGAATGGCGTTTCGTTCACGTGTTTCTTCACCACTTGGCGCAATTGCAGTGAAGCTTGATTCGGAAGCAGACGCAGTAGTCAACCACATCCTTTTCAGGCATGTCCGGGTCAGCGTGGCGGAACAGGCGTGCAGTTTCTTCGACTAACTTGGCCATGAGTTACACTGACTGTTCAGCAGGGCGGTGTACTTTTCCTTAATGACGACGCTCGTAAACGCGTCTAAGAAAACTTCACGAAAAATGTGGCAGGTGCTAAAGGTAGACTCTAGATCCTCCAGCCACGTTCTTGCTGCTTCTTCCAGGTAGAAGCACTTGACGCAATTTGTTCCCCGGATTCCAGTTGTTGAAGTATTAAACCACTCAAAAATTTCCAGCCAAGAATCGGGGTCTTCGCATGGTGAACCACAGAAAGTCACCGGATTTCTCGGCAGCTCTACCAGCTCAAATACGTGTAACCTGCTCTACACACTGGTCACACGTCATGAAGATGATTTCTCTCGCGTTCCAGGGTCACCATCATTAAACGTTTGAAAAAGTTTCTTTCGATGAGTCTGATCATGGTGGCAGAAGGTAATATAAACAAGTGTACCACGTCTCACAGGCGATACAAAATATGAAGTATATACGGCGTTATTGCTGGCACTAAGCTGTGGAATGTAAACGCGACTGTGCTGATAAAAAATTAGTCTAATAGGCAAGAAGCGTTCTGAAATATCTATTGACTACGTTCAAGAACCAACATTGCTATTATCGAGGAAGCAAATGCACATCGAAATCCATCCGCCCACAGTTTTTAATTAGCGCAAGCATGATGAAATGCGCCCAGTAACAGAGGCCTTGCGTAACCGTGCTAGTTAGATCGCATACGGAACCACCCGCTGATGATTTTGGATAAAAAAGAGATCAGATGTCTGAACTGGTAATCTGTCACGTGTTCTGGATTGATGGGTAAGAACTCCTGTCTGGCCATGCACAGATGATTTCTTGTACCTAGATTGTTTTTCCACGATCTGCGTGCGCCTTTTCAGTTCTTATTTCATGATTGTGTCGTCTTAATATTGTTGTTGTCTGCATCTGTGTACGTCCAGTTTTTTTAACTCAACTAAACGCCACGTTATCGTGAATCTGTAAATATGCATGACTGTGCTTATATGAAGGTAGCAGGTCAAGATGCGTTTATAGAGTGCTCACTAGCGCACAGTAGTGCAGGGGCACTTACGAAACCAAATGCCGCAGTTTAAGCATTCTTCTGATTTCCCAAAAAAAATATGGTTCATCTAATTCCTAAAGATAAACGCATCTACGGCTTTTAAGCCTTACATTATGTAAAAGTGATTTGGTAAATGCAACTTCGGATTTATTTATCTTTTAGAACTAAACTCTGCAAGGGAAGGCCAAGTCATGATATCGGGTTCTACTGTGCGATTAAACTTTGATAAAGTACCCGTGAAAGGAACTAGACAAGTTACCTTGCATTCTTCATTTTCTCCACAACTCATTCCATCGGGCGCTTTCTTTTCAAATGAGGTAACCTGCTCCGTGGCATAAAGCTTAACATAGCAGTTCAGTACACAAGTGGAGAGTACCTGTAGCAAAAAGAAATAATGAATTATGTCACCTAGCAAGTGAATTCTCTTTTAGCGCATTCATGCATTTTTCTATTGAATGCAGGTATGCTAGTTTTTATCTACAACGTATTTCAATTAACTTGTTTATCGCTGCGACCATATAGGCATGATAACCACGCACTATAACTAGTAATATAAATCGCCAAAGAAATCAAGCCAATGAAGCTATGACGCAAAACAACTTCGGCATATTATTAATGCCGAGAATCTCATTTGGCAAGATGTGTACTCACTCAAACTACGCACTGGATTTTTTTCAATTCGTCCCACCAGTGTAACTTACATTTATAGAGGGCCATGTCCTGCGTGACGTCAGTGCATGTTAAAGAACACCGGATGGTCAACATTTCCGGAGACCACAGTTATGGTGTCCCTCGTCACCATATCGAGGAGATTGAAACCTCAGATATTAGATTTGAGTAGCAATGAAGGGCTACAGTGATGGTGGTTCATGTTAGAACATTATGAGGGGCTGAGTGAATTTATTATTCAAAAGGTCCTCGCCGATCACGAGGATTCTCGTGCCAGCTAACGGAATGTTGATCAGTGACGTTCGTCAACTGGTGCCCATACGCATAAACTTCAAACCACAACATGGAGAAAACCACAGCAAAATAGTTATTTCGGCCAGAAAATATTTACGCCCGGGTGTTTTGAAGATGAACGTGCGTATCCTTGTGACATTTTTGTATTGAAAGTGCTAAACCCACAGGACATAAACGCTTAAACCAGTGACCACTCGCGTCTGTGAGAACCTCAGTCGCGCCGACCAAGTAGAGACTGAATTGCCAGAGTATCGGGTCGTCACACCACCAGCCACTTTAGTTGTCAAAACAAAATGGAACACTCAGTCTTCCACTTGAGCGGGGTACTCTTGTGCACGATGCCTACCAAAGAATTAGTGTAGTGAGGATATGGGAACTCCATTACATAAAGCAGGACACAACTCTGAGGTATACTGAGAATATATTGATAGAGTAAAGGTCATCGGGTAAAGGCACAGTCTCCAATTTCATGATTTCATGGTGTCCTACCGTGGGTTCGGGAAGTCTAGCAAGGCGTCAACTCTCAAAAGAGATAAAATGTGGCAATTTCGTCGCAGCAGGTAGCAATTTCGTCGACAGGGCTATCTTAGACTACTGTTTTTCAGGATTGCAAGAAGTTCATGGCACGAACTGGACGGTCATAGCAAGCTATTACCAAGATTGGCCGGTACTTTATTGTTCCTTGCTGCTACATTGTTTTTCTCGCTGCTTCTACTTTAATGAATGATTGGACGCCAGTGTGAAAATATCTAAGTACTTGAGCATTTACATTCGACGTTTTTCTCTGGGTTCACGAGGCAGTTTCATTCATTATTTCATTATATATGAAACACGACACTGATAAAAAGGACAACCGTAAATAGTTGTTCTTGAAGTAGTTGCTGTGGGTAACAATACTTAGCCTTGGGCCATATTGAAAAGCTCAAGATTTGGTTTGCGCACTGAATGGTAACGTGGCTCAACAAGCTCTATAAGTAGGTGTAATATCAGGTCTCCTCTTGATATTCAGCTCTATCATTTTCTGCTTAGCCGAAGATGAGACTTTTTCGCGAAAGCGCTTCATTGGTGACGCGCGCAGGAGTTCGTGTGAACATGTCCGGCGAATCACGGACAATAGCTCCTCCCGCACGAGTACCGAAACTGATTCCTTGCCAATTCCCATTGCAGTCTTGCCGAGGCTCTCGGTAAGCATTCGTCTGGGCCGTAACCAACTGCCCTTGGAGAATATTTAGCTTGACGAAAAGGAGTATTGCGATTAGAAATGGGTCTAGCGCTCTGGGTATAGCGCCGTTAGCACAATCTTCGCCTCTTATTTCAGCTCAGTGACATTGATCAGACTGGCGTTTCTGCTTACGCTGGCACTCTGCACGTGGCTCTGACATAGTCACGTCATCGGCAGGAAGCTGCTTGAAATCTACACGCGGATTCTGTGGCGAAAATTTGGCGGCAACCCCAAAAAAATGGTTTGACCACGGCAAGCTGAATAGAGCCCTGAAACTTAAAAAGTGGAGACGTATGTGGGAAAAAGCGCGCCTCCTCTTTTTTCTTCGTCATTTGAGTTTTCCGAGCTGACGTCACGTTGCCATTGGCAATGCCACGTAGATAATTTAAGATCTGCTCACTGTTTCTTTCACGGGCTCTAACGTCGATCCCTTTAAACAGATGTGTTTTGCTGAACAGACGTGTATACGCTTGCTCTCGTCACTCGACTGTCATGAATCGCAGAACCTGATGAACGTTTTCGTAGTGAGCTGGTGTACAGTGCAAATGTTTATGTATATTAACATGCTAGCGTGTGACCTGCGCCCTGCCACGGCGGTCAACACTACCGTCAACCGACAGTAAAGAAAGCGTGACCAATTTTCATGTCACCTGTTATCAAACGAAACAAGCCATCGCCGTTGGACAAGGGCCGTTGAATTGTGCTCCCGCTCTGGTCTCGCAACGGGCCATGCCGCCAAAAGCGTGCGCGTTATCTTCATCCATAGACTGATGGTGCTGTAGCAGCCGCCGCAGGGCGCAGGCCGCGCGCTCGCGCGTTCTCTTTCGTAAAAATTGATACAGTACGTGCTTGTTGGCGACTCGAGAAGACCGTGCTTTTCTGTGTCCGCGAACTGCAGCTTGGATATGTGATGCGCTTTCATTCATTCATTCACAAAACTTTATTTGTGTCCTGAAGCCCGGTCTTTTCAGAGCGAGGCGGGCCGTGTCTACGTCAGTAACGTCAGGCTGAACCTTGTGGCGTCATCGTGGATCTTCTGGACTGCCCGTAGTTGGTCTTGATAAGACTGCTTCGCACCATCGTCTGCCAGTAAGGCAATTGTTCTTCGGGGTCGGCGAGAGTCGTGGGACAACCCCCCGGCGTGTGTCCTGGTTCCAATGACGCCATCGCACGCGTTACACTTGTCTTGAATTTCACTGTGCAATAGGTATTCCAATGTGTGCGGCTGCAAAACCGAACGGTTGGGTCATGCTGTGTGACGAATTGCCGCGGCAAATGGACCCAAGTTGCGAGTGTTCTCGTTTCCTAACGACAACCAAAAAACAAAATGGGTGCGTGTCATTGGTCGAGCTGACGTGACCTCATGGTACGTGTACTCGTACTACATATTTGGAACTCGCACCGCCGCGGTTGTCTAGTGGCTAAAGTACTCGGCTGCTGACCCGCAGGTCGCGGGATCGAATCCCGGCTGTGGCGGCTGCATTTCCGATGGAGGCGGTAATTTTGTAGGCCTCGTGTGCACAGATTAGGGTGCACAGTAAAGAACCCCAGGTGGTCGAAATTTCCGGAGCCTTCCACTACGGCGCCTCTCATAATCATATCGTGGTTTCGGGATGTTAAACCCCACATATCAATCAATCGAATGAACATATTTGGAACTCGTTGCTATGGCACCATCTTTACCATGTTCTTTTCTTGCTCTAAACTAAAGGTGTTGTGTGTGCTTCTTACCTGTATTGAATCCCTTGCATTGAAATAATGAACGCACGTGACAGTGAACTTTCAGAACAGGTGTTTTTCCTTCACCGTCGGTAAAACTTTCCCTATTGGCAATTAGAACCACAGACTTCTCAAATTATCTTCGTTTACTTTGTTGAGAAAAAAGGAAGGAATGCTGATGCATCGCTTAGTGCATCATTTTTTTTTTGCGGTAGTACCGGAGCCTTTCTTGCTGGTGTTCGAACCGCCGTAATTGTGGTACTATAAATTTGCACCAGCCTCATTAGCCCCTTCGCCTATTATGTTTTCTTGAAATTTAGATGCCTGTAAACACTTACGGCTAAAGCGCTTTTTAATGAGTTAAGCGTGTGCGCTCTATTAAAAGCTAGAATATTTAAGAACCATAGAATATTTATTACAGATCCAAGTACTCGTAGTGCAGTAGAAGTGCCCACAGGGGCTACTCGGTTCATTCTAGAGCATGTACTAACATTTAATTAAGGGCCCTATTTATATGAGCTGCCACGCACTGCAATGCAGCAGGCCAAAGCAAAAGATAAAACGCTGCTTCTGGTGTCGGTCAGAAGATAATCTTGTGAAACAAAATACTTTATTTTGCAACAGTCATCCCTCTGGTAATGTGCTCAATGACATACTTGTGAGAGCAGCACACAGTCCTCAATAGGTACACTGTCGTGAATGGTTCTTGAGGCTAATGCAATACGTACTTATTCAAGAGGAACACGCACAAGGCAAGGACTTTATATGAAGAGAAATACGAGTGCTATACTTTAGCTGATTTGTAATGGACATGAACGAGGAAACGTGTGGAAAACTTCCACGAACGATTTAGCTGCTGCAGTAGAACGCAGCTGGAATACTGGTTCATTGCAGCTGTGACACCGAACAGCCTTGGTTTCGTCTTCTCCGACAGCAGTTGATTCTGTGGCGGCAGTTGCCTGCTTTGAGAAGCATGGCCCCCTTTTCCTTGGCTCTTTTCGTTCACTGTTCGGATTCTGGGTAATTCTTGATGGAGCAGGCTCTACCATAGATAGTACCTCCACAAAGAGTGTAACGGAGAGCGGTTACGCGAAATAGGTGGAGTAAATTTCAAGACTCTAATAGGGAAAAAATCGGCTCGACGGTTTCACCACAAGCGTGTCTTCTGAGGCGAGAGACCTTCGACAGGCTGGAGGAAGACTAGTTACTACCCGCCTACTCTTCTCATGACATTTGAAAACGTTAGTGTCGTCAGTTGAGGCACATCTTCTGAGTGTCCGTTGAAAAAGAGAAGGAAAATTGGTGGCCAAGGGAAAACCGCTTAGGAGCAAGCATGGGGCAAAATAATGCTAAGAACTGCCTAATTTCACAAATGTAAAAAAAAATCATAAAATTTGAGTTTGAATTGTTAGCAAAACTTCATTGCTTCCTGAGCTGTTTCTATACTCCTGCATAGTTGAGCAATTAAGCACTCAATAAAAATAGTTAATTTTCCAATGTAATTTTCAGCGATGTGAATTTAGGTGCATCATCCAAAAGTGCCTTAGCATATATTCAAACTCGGTATGAAGGTAAATGACGCATGTTTTATATACATTATGTACATGATATTTATTTCTTTTTGTATAAATCTTTTTACTCTGTACTTTTTTACTTCGCTAGGCAATAACAAGCCTGTGGGGTATGGTATCATGCACAACCGAGTGATATGCCTTTGAAAAACTAGACAAGTGCATGCATTGAAAGACATATTTGCACAGCGAAGACTACGAGTAGTTACGACGTAACTACTCGTAGTCTTGCGCTGTGCAAATTTGTTTATTCCCAATCACCAACTAGGCCAAGCATCTGTCTTACAGGAAGACGTGCATAAAAGACGTGCATAAAAAAGGAAGACGTGCATAAAAAATCGAGATTTTCACCTTAAAAATGAGTCACTATTTGAACACTTGAGTCATCGGTACAATATTGTCTGAAGTTATGTAAATGTTATATTATGTTGCTCATCAAAGGTTTACTTATAATTTTAATACTTGTAATAAAAAAACATAATCTTACTGTAGCATTCACGAACTCTTCGGTCTCTCGCACGTTGGGTGAACACTGAATTTCTCTCATTTTCTTTTGTTCATCATCTGTCATGGCAGAACTTGGGCAATTACGGCGCAAGAGGCAGCTGGCAGCTTCCGTCCTGTGAGAATCAAAAGTATAGAAATACTGAAATTTTTCTACTACATTTCTGCAGGATCGTTATTTCTCACAATCCCCACAGATCACTCTGATGCAGGTTATGTAATACATCTTTATATGTGCACACCAGTTTGTGATGCTATGTCATTTACACTTGCTTTCTAGGAATGGAACTGATTGTAACACATCGCATTATAGTGTGTGTGCACGAGCGCGTGTGTGTGTGTTTGTTGTAGAATGTTACAAAGTTTGATATGCCCCAATGAAAAGCGGTAGTGAAAAAAAAATGTTGTCAGAAGGCACTCAGAAAACCCTTCCACACTAAGCAAGTTGTCGGCGTATATGTCACCAGATAAACCATTGAAGTTACTAAGCCCATCACCAAAAAACTAGTCAACTACATTCGTTACAAATAAAAAAAAGCTGAATCTTAGCAACAGCTCGATGCTGCACACTTGTAAGTTCATCTGTATTCTGCTGAAGACGACTTGCCTGTGAATACCCAAGAGAATAACGTATACTGGCATGTGGGCTGGAGATTCTGATATTTTACTGGAATACATTGACAAGTGAAGGCTAGGCACCTGTACAGAAAGAATTCACGCCGCTGGCCGGCTGCCTATGTGAGCGGGTTTCCTTTACCAGATGTCCCTATATACTGTATATGTTGTCACACGCTCGTAACATTGAAGGCTGCAGTCGGCGTGTTCAGGAGAAAACTGATTATTTGGGCGAACCTATGTATGCAAAATGAAAACTCGGACTACAGCAATGCATGCTGTACACTGATAGCGGCAAACAGAATGTTGGCCGTTTGGTAATCTTTAAAGCAGTGAACCACGTCGGCGTTTCTGATGTACCAATAAAGAGCACAGGGTTATCTTTAGAAGTCACTTACATTCCAGACGAAAATTAAACGTTGACATTGAGTACATAATCTCATAGGAAGGTACTAAGATTATCTATGTGATTTAGTCATTCGAGTGAGGATTGCATAAGTCACTACTTGTAATGTAATGACAGGATAATAGAAAACTAGAAAAATAAACAAACCCATGTTGCAACATCCTCTGGCAGAGAGCCGAGTTCTACATAGTTTTGTAATTAGGTTCAATGAGTGGACGGATAAACCTCTCAACACCTGCGGAAGGTGAATATGACGCAATGTTTTTTTTTTAGGGGGCGAAGCTTCTTAAAGCGGCACCCGTTTGTCCCTAGCCGTAGTACGTAACATGTCTTACGCTTTGACCTGCAAGGTGATGCCGGTGGGAGATTTCACCTGTGGGTTGTTGAACAATGAAAAATTTGCAGCGTGCGTGTGAACTAAAAGCGTAATTCTCCCGTCTCTTATTCCTCATTAGCAGCCAGTGGCATGTACACTGAGCACTATCTGACAAGAAAGGGTTGCTACGTTATACTCGCTGGGCGTAACCTCCTTGGTTTTAGGAAGGTTTAGCGAGCGTTGAGCCGCAGTGCCATGAATACAATGAACTAGTATATACTATGAACTCGACGCGGTTAAACGGGGGAAGTAGACACGAAGCGCAAGCCGTAAGAAAGTGTGCATGTGCCACCTTTCGTTTAGTCCTTGAAATGTCCACTGGATGGCGGCGCTTCTATATGCGGAATATATGATGAAGAGATGCGAGATGGTGGTATTTAGAGTGTTGACTAGATGGACAAACGGACACACAGATAGATGCATGGACAGACGCCTGGATGGCTGTAAGGGCGAATGAATGCATGGACGGTCGCAGAAGCGGACGCGCGGATGGACGTGCAAACGCACAAACAGACGCATACACGGCCGGGTGGATGGACGCAAGGATGGTCACACAGACGGACGCATGGACGGACGGAAGAAAGAACGAATTAACGGACGGATGCTTCGCCACACTCTCTATCATTCACCTTCTGGATATGCTGCCATTTTTTTTTTGAGCTAACCGTACTCAACACAGCGATGCACGGGTGCCGCCACGTCGAGCAAAGTTGCACTTTTATAGTCAAGCTGCATAGAGGTTTACGTTGGTATCCTGCTTTTCCAAACCAAAACAATTTTACAGCGTTCGGCTATCCCCGGAGTCAGTCCTGTGGGGTGCGTGGAGCAAAAGCTCAATCACTACACCAAAAACTAAATTAAGGAAACAGTTGCAATGAAAATTATCCAAAGTTCCATATGTGAATGGACTAATGAAAACGGCGCTACTTTTCTGTTAATTTAGCAATCAAAATCTTCGAATGATTCAGATGTGTCTTAAGCGAACCGGCAGTATACATTGCCTTTCGTAATTTGCGTGCTGCTGGGCTCTCACCAAATTTGCATTTGTTTGTTGGGTAGCATTCAAAGAGAATTATGCGGGGGAGGTTTCTTGCAATATCATATCTTTATGACGCGTGCAACAGTCCAACAGGCCAAATGTTTGCTTGCCAGCGCACAGAAACTTGTAACAAAAAATGGCGAGATTATTTTCAGCATGCATTAAACAATTTTTTGTAATGCTGTAAGGCACGAGCTACCTGACTTACGTGATGTTTGAAATAAACTTCTCACATGCATAGTCAACGTTCAGGTGAGGGCATTACAGCTGCCGAAACCAGCTGATCAGTATTAGAATAACACGGAGCTGGGCTAGTTGGCATGTATTCATTCTACAAGGACAGGGCATACACACATACACACAAAAAAGGAAGTCAACACACCACAAACGGCTAGGATTGATCGATGGATGCACAGTTTTCTATCGGCCCGGGAATATGAAAACGTGTCAGATGAAATATTGAGGCATGACACATTTAAAATGATGGTGCACATGCGTAATTCAACTGTCGATCGGCTTGCGTAGAGACGGAATCAACTATCTTAAATGTTTTCTTTCTTCTACATGCACCACCGCGCGTACCACACTTACAGGTTCGCATGCTGCATGGGCATGCGCAGTTAACGTGTCGTACCTTTCTCCTTCTCCACTTGTGTGCCCTTCGTCAGTTGTTAGTTGGCGTTTGTAATGTCGCGACGTCCCTGCCCTGTGCCTGTTTCTACTGCTTGTTTTTATTTAGAATAGATTCGCTGCTTCAATGTTTTAAAAATCAAAGACGATAGATTTTGTAAAAACAGATGAATGTGGGAGCCACTCTGTCAAGTGCGCAAAGTAGGCTTTGCCATGAAGCAATTGAAAATTTTACATCAGTTTCCAGTACCTCATGGCACTCGCCTAATAGGCGTGCGATCAAAGCAAAATAAGTAGGCATAACTCTGCTGCCTGCGGTGCAATAGTATCATCAGCGTGAGTATGCCTACGGCCGAGCGAAGGCCTCCCCCATGTTCAGCCAGTCAACTTGGTCCTGTGCTTGCTGCTACCACTTTGTGCCCGCGAACTTCTTACTCTCACCTCGCCACGGTGGTCTAGTCGCTAAGGTAATCGAGTGCTGACCCGCAGGTCGCGGGATGGAATCCTAGCTGAAACGGCTGCATTTCCAATGGAGGCGAAAATGCTGTAGCCCCGTGAACTCAGATTTGGGTGCACGTTAAAGAACCCCAGGTGGTCAAACTTTGCAGAGCCCTCTACTACGGCATTTCTCATAATCATATGATAGTTTTAGGACGTTGTACTCCACATATCAATCAGTAAACTTCTCAATATTCTGCCCACCAAACATCCTGTCTCCCCTTCACCCGCTTGCCTACCCTTGAAGACAGGCTTGTGATCCTTAATCACCAGCGGCTATCTTTCCTTCGCGCTACGTGCTCTGTTCACGACCATTTCTTCTTGTTTTCGACTGTGAAGTCCTTAACACCCCTTTGTTTCCTGATACAAACTGCTCTCTTCTTTTCCCTTAGTTCCTTAGGGTTACACCTATCATTTTCTTTCCCATCGCTGCCTGCGTCATCCTCGACCTAAGCTGAACCCCCTATGTAATCCTCCAGGTTTTCGCTCCAATATATATATATATATATATATATATATATATATATATATATATATATATATATATATATATATATATATATATATGTTCTTCTTGAAAGATAGAGGCAATCTACCATACAAGATTTCAGATTGCTTGCCGAAGAATTGGTTCACCCTATTGTTATTCTTCTAGTTACTTCAACCTCGTAGTTCGGCTCCACGTTCACTATCTTAATGCTGCCACTGGAACGGGAAGTAAACCGGTACTATCTGGCCCGTCGCCAGATTTGGTCAAACACTGCCGAAGCATCGCTGGTTTGGTGCTTATTTCTCGTAGCATGTTTTACGCGTTTTTGATTTATGAAATGCATTTGATTTTGCTTTCAGAGATTAAGAATAGTGCTGTTCATTCAATGAATAGGGAAAAGTATGGACAGTTTTCTCATTCATATGCCCGCACGCTTATGAACCCGATCAAATAAAGAAATGGAAACCGAAGTGCACTTATACGCTTCGATTTCGCTATTATGATCACGCGCTTAGAAACAATTCGTTAATGAACCACAGCCGTGACGCATATCACACACCCACAAATATATGTGACGCAAGGGACAGGGCGATAAAAACAAGTGCGAACAGCGTATACCCTCCACACCAGCACCACGCTGTCCGGATTTATTTTGGTCCCCTATTGGTTGTAAGAAAGGAACAAAAAAAATGAAGAGATACCACGTACTATGTGAATCTGTGTTATGCGAAGCATGTGGATGGACGGTGTCTGTGCTGTAATTTTTATTGACCAAAACGTTACAAAGCGGCGCTAGCGCTATGTATACTGTGGTAAACAATATGAGTTCGAACACGCGAGCTCGTGGCAAATAGCCTCACCCCATACATCGGCTGATTCGCAGCGGCCGTTCTCGGAAGCAAATCAGAAGGGACAGCGCGCTTCTGGTATATTTTGGCACTCCCGCCTCAATATCGTTGCTGCGAAATGGTGGTCTATAGCGCGTTAGTAGCTTTAGGCGGTGAGACTTACTTGCATAACGTAAACAGCCAGTCCCAGCGACCCACCAGGCTGTGTAGTTTCTGAGATGCAGGCTATGACATGAGCTGCCAGGATGCCATGCTTGTATTATATGCATACAGGTGGTGTTGGCTGCGCATCTTGATGCCCGCCTTTCACCCACTTTGCTTTTTGTGCATTTTTCTTTGTGTTATCGCTAGCGGCAGATTGCACGCAATCATCAGCTGTTTTCCCGCCACGCAAGCGAAGGCAAAATGCCAAGACACAGTGGAACAGCACTCCTCTTTTCTTCTTAGGTTTTGGCAGTGCCATTCACGTATCGCGTTGGTTTGGAGGGTATTTTGATTCGCGCACACGTGTTCGAGCTCATATTGCTCACGATAGTACAAATGGCCGCCAGGCACACGTTAAACAGCTGCATATAGTTTTTTATATAAACCTTGTTTAAAGTTGCGTAACGATGCCAGCAGCAACATATTTATACGAAAAGTTTCACTGGCAACAACACGAAACACGGCGCGGTAGTGTAAATGTTACATAATTGTTCTCTGTTGCGACATTTACTAATACTGAGTGACACTTTACCCCACAAAAAACGGGCTTGTATCATGTGCGATCACACATCCTGCCATTTGGCGTCTTTTTTCTTCACTAAAAAAAGAAAAAAAAGAAGAAGTGTAGCGCCCGATTCATCCCCCTTGCTGCATTCAAAAGCAGAGCAGTCACTGCCTAGGCACTCGTAGATTTCTTCATAAGCTTATTAACTATCAAGTGCCAGAACAATACCTTGCAGTTTCTGTATGATTTTGTCGGGTTATAAAACAATCGTCCTCTAAGGCACACTTTCAGCAGCCCGAAGAGGCAAATAAGTCGAGCGTGGACAGCCATTTATCACGAAAAATGACCACTCGCTTACTGAACACTAATCAAAAGCACGGACGTGAAGAGGGAAGTGCGAGATAAGCGTGGTAGTAAAGAGATAACGGACGTGGTAATTTTGTATAACGGGGTTTTAATCCAATACCAATGTTCAGCGCCCTGGTTGACGGAGCGAGAGCAAACAAAATCACCGGTGCCAATGGCCATTCGGTAAGTCACACGTTCTTTTATTCCAGTGCACCATGCTGCAAGATTGTACGACAAGTTGTACTCGTTCCTCATGGGACCCTAATTAATGAACACATATCCCGAGTGAACCATCGTGTCGTTCCCAATAGAGCTTCCTTGCGATCATGGTTCGTCTGGATTTTCCATAGCTAGTGTATCGCAACCGAATTATTTCTTTCGGCCTCCCTTTTTCATCTAAGACGTGGCTGCGCTGGCCACTCGCTCGCGGATGTGGAAAATTAATGAGAGGTAAATTGAACCACTTCATCTTTTCATCGGTCACCGGATTCACTTGGGTTTCGCGCTTTAGGCTTGGCCTAATACACAACAGTACGGCGACCAAAGCATTGCTTCAGGGTGTCTAATTTAATGTTTGGCACACTGCTCAAAAATACAAGAAAAAACTTCAAGAGCAGAAAATCGTTAGTTGCCTAACAAATCAGACATATAGCAATAGTTTTCAACAATGCCTTTACCTCGCCCGATGGTATTTCGTTTGACTCTCGACTGCAATATCAATATCGAATGCCTCGCAAGGCTAACATATGGGTAGTGAGGGAATTCGTGAGTGAAAGTCCCGACCAAATATTCGCTCACAATTTCTTGAGTAGCCAAACCACTTATCATCCGGTTCCAAATTTCACCTCCCTTCTTTCCTGCTATCGGTACAAGGGAATGTGACAGTGATGTCTTGTCCAAATTGCGTTAGTTGCTTTTCACGAGGAAGGCTATTCGTAAAGTACTTAAAAGGCAACTTACGACAAGAATTCATTGATGGCGGTCTTACTACATTCTGAATATGTAGGATTCCGCTTTTGGTTCCAGGAAGGCGCCATTATATGTCGGTCATACGGTGAACATCCTAGTATTGCCTCGTTGTCATCATGAGGTGCACCAAGGCTGAAAAAAATTGTTTTATAGTATAGCTACGTTCTTGTCCTGCAAGTAAATATCGTTTTCTAGAAGTGAAAACGAAAGAAATGCCCTTATGCACTTTTCGGTGCAAAGATATTAGAAATTGTCAGTGGTCAGACTTTTCTAAAACTTCATTTATAACTGAAAAGGCTGTTGCCATTAGTCTATATATAATATATAACTGGTAGGATGTGAAATCCAGATGGTGCAACATCAAAGCGGTTTAGTATATAAGTTAACAACTAGTATGCAGCCATGAAGGATATTCAGTGAAGGAGTGCACGTCCTTATATATTACCAAGGTGCACTAAGTATGATAGGAATAAAATGAGACGTTTAGTTTCACTAGACAGTAGTAGGTCAGTGTAATATATTACTATTTATTTCACCGACAATCAAAAAGACGAGAAATGCCTTTCTGACAATGCTGCACATGACACAAGCCAAACCCGTTCAAGACATTCAAGGGAACTATTTCCGGATTTTTGACCCACCCTCATGTGGTACCACCAACAATGCGTTTGATCAAAACAGCTTGAAAACTTGAAGAGGCATTATGGTGCTACACTCATGTATTCACAAAATAGGCACATCATACCCGGTAAAATAGTTAACTCGCTATATAAAGTGAAGTGTTGTAAACGAATGTGTCTTCTTTATGGATGTCCCTCTGCATTAGAAGGGAGTTTCTAATATAGTCACGGGGTCGAGATGGCGAAGAAGACAGCAGACGGCTTGTACAACACTAAACTTTTTATTTGGACGAGAGTGTGCCCGGAAAAATGAAAATGCAAGGTACCATCAAATTACACTGTAAACTGACAGTGGCGAGTGGAGCGTCAGTGGTCGGTAACCTGACCATCGGAGGAACGCGTCGTCTATTACACAGTAGCGACCGAAAATGTCAGTGTTTAAGGTGGTGCATAATTTGGGTCCTGTGTACAATGTTAGCAAAAATGTAGTGAAACAATCGTGAAGCTCAACAAACAGTGCGGTGCAGTCTGTTGCTAGGCGCCTTTCAGATGAACGCGACATAAAATTACACCCACGAGCCATTATATTGACTCGTTTACCTAATTATTTACTCGCGATAAATTACCTTTTTTTCGGCAGTTAAAAACTTGTTTCTGGCTATCACTACAAAAAAAACATATAGTATGGGAAGTTCATCGAATGCTCTCTAAGCATGAAATAGACTGCAATAGATAGATGTAAAAACGTGCGCATTCTAGAACTGATGCGAGAACCAGCAATAGCGCGGGAGCGTACAATGAGAAGTCAACGTGATTCATTAAAAGTGAGCAGGCTCGTAGCCAGAATTTTTTTTTCGGAGAAGGGGGGGAGGGCACACTGAAAACATCATTTCAAGAAAAACACATATTTGAATATCTTTTTCTTGTAAAACACTCTGATCATGCTTAAGATTTCCGTAGACCTGTTTATTGGAACAAGGTGTCAAACTCGGTTTTAATATTAGACGATCGGACAACATTTAATTTACACGCGAAGAAGCCATCTCTAAAATTCGAGGCCACGTGGCACACTCTCGGTTCTCTTTGCTGCTTTATTTGTGCTCACTAAAGCATTTTGATTACGTAGAAATTATGAGGTAAGCGCGAAGAAGGTCTAATCTTTGCTAGGTAAGTAACAAAGTTTACAACTTTGTTACTAAAGTTCGCGCATGTAATTTTTTGTTACTAATAATCACATAGCAGATATCGTTTTCTTCACAACCTCTGGAGAATATTCATGGTGGAGGCACACCTACAACACGCACTGACACTACACAGTGCTGCAACTTGAGGCCCGAGCCTCACACATGGCTGGCCTGGTAGTATTAAGTCGCCTTCAGCAGGGCGTCGAACTGCTACCTCTATTCTCTTATCTTTACTATGTGAAGGCTGGCCTGATATGGAATATGCCCCGAATATTCCCCGATGATATATACCCTCCACTTAAATGGCCAGTCAACAAGCTCCGAAACGCGCAGGAAAAGCTAGCGCATTTTTCCTGCGCATGACTATAACTAAGAAACTGTTTAGGCTATCAGTAATATGAGTTTCGTGCGAAAAAAAAATCGCATCATGAATGAACCTACACGAGCTAGTCATTCGCTTTACATTGAGGGTGTTTGAGCTATCGGTAACTTATCCTCAGTCATGCGAAACTCATCGGCTGGCTGTGCATTCAATAAATTTAGCTAACCAACAACCGTAAGAAGCAGGAGTTAATGTAAAAAATAATGAAAAAGTGAGAAAGAGAGATATATAAGCAAAGAGATAGAAAGTAGAAAGGGAGGCTGCGAAAGAGAGCGATAAAGGGAAAGAAAGGGAAAAGCCTATTGAAAACAACGAGTGCAGATACAAAGCCATAAAAAAGGCAGAAAAACAGAGAGAAGGCGAGAGAGATAGAAAAGGTGAGAAAGCAAGCGGAAGTGATAATAAAGAGAGATGAAAGGACAATAAAAAATAAATATAGAAAAAGTGTCACAAAAATAGAAAACACGTAGACTGAGAAAGGAAGAATAAGGAAAAACCGTATTCACAAAAGACACAGCTGTACAGAGAAAAGAAGACGAAAGTGAGAGAAAGTGGGAAATAACAAAAAAAGAAGGTCGCTTAAAGAAAGCTCTTTATTTATGCTTCGAACCACTCGTGCGAAGCTTAAACATTTAACATAATTGTTGTCAACTTTTTATACGAAGCGCGTAAAGCTAGCTCACTAGCCACATGCACTTATCTAAAAAAATCTGGTAGGAAAATGTGGAGAAAACGAGAATTCAACGTTACTTCTCAAAGAAATGAGCTTACTATATTTGAAAAAAGTTACATGTAAATTCTTAGCTCTCTTGCCCCGCCGCGGTGGTCTAGTGGCTAAGGTACTCGGCTGCTGACCTGCAGGTCGCGGGTTCGAATCCCGGCTGCGGCGGCTGCATTTCCGATGGAGGCGGAAATGTTGTAGGCCCGTGTGCTCAGATTTGGGTGCACGTTAAAGAACACCAGGTGATCAAAATTTCCGGAGCCGTCCACTACGGCGTCTCTCATAATCATATGGTGGTTTTGGGACGTTAAACCCCACATATCAATCAATCCTTAGCTCTCTCTAAAGCCCTGCAAACATAGTGAAAAAAAAATTGCCCGCAGCTTCCCTCGGGGGAACACTGAGGAGGATGCGGAGCATATAATTGGTTAACGGGGTGTTAAAGTGCGACTTACTTGGGTCGATGGCTAAATTGGTTAACGTGGTTGTGAAATGGGGTGTTAAATTGCGACTTACTTGGGTCGATGGCTAAATTGGTTAACGTGGTTGTAGGAGGGGGGTGTTAAATGAGTGAACACGTACACACGTATGCGAAAGGGCGGCGCTGGTCGAAGGGACGTCGATCATTGTGTTTGTGGATTCGTTGGAATTCATTTCACCGCGACCTTGGACGTCGACGCGCCGTACAAACCAACCGACGAGCGGCAACTGAGCGAGCGAGCGCCGACCTTGAGTATATATACAGCGCGACGGCGCATGCACTGTCAGCTGTCGAATGTTCGAGAAGGGGGAGAAGCGCAACAGCGCATGCGCGCGCGTCAGCTGCCGATGTTCTCGAAGCACGACGGCGCATGCGCGCTAAATTATACAGCTAGCGAATGTTCGTGAAGAGGAGAAGCGCACGCGGTGTGTAGAGGAGGAAGGGTGCACAGATGGTGGAGGAGTGAAGCGCGCGCGGTGTGTAGAGGAGGAAGGGATGCACAGATGGTGGAAGAAGGAGGAGGAAGCTTGCGGACGGCGCCGCACTACAAGCCTCGAGTATTAGATGCTCCACATTTAAAAATGAATACTCTGTAAACTAAAAAGCGTGTTCGGCTGAAGCCTGTGGCCACAACATGTCTTCGCGCATGCGCGCGTGTGTGTGTGTGTGTGTTTGTGTGTGTGCGTGCGTGTGTGTGTGTGAAAATCTATAGCGTTCTGTGAAGCGTTTGTTACCGGGGGAGTCCACATTTTAGGGGTGCTTCGCCAAACCAACCCCTTAGAATCCCTTGGTGCCGTGCCTGCCCTTCTCCTGTGAAAGATGGTCGTGCTAGCCGGTTTGCGCTCAAACCACAAATAGTGTTTATATACATAAGTAATATGAGCTCTACGCGTACTCTTATTTGATGGTTCATCGGTACCTGCAATACGCGTGCACCTCTTGGCACTTATTCAGATGCGTGAGTAGTTAATTTCATGGAAAAAATACGGTAACGTGGATCGCATTGCTTCGCCTACTCATAATTCATTGCGTGGATATGCTGCATTTTCTTTTGCCAATTGAGTTTTCATGTACCGAATTTCTGCTTAAGTTTTTTTTCAAAGCTGACGGTTTGCACGTAAATAAGCCTCCGAGATGCCCCACCTTTCTGCAAAGACAGTGTATTTTGCATCGAACTTGGATCATTTCAAACATTTTTGATGACATGTAGCATATAAAAATGTATTTTATCGAACGAATTCACTGCTTCACATATGTGTATTTTCCTAAACATTAATTTATATCTATATTTAAAGTGCGTGCATGCTTAACACTTACGCATGCCCAAGCTCATGAGCAGTCGTCAAAACGAACAAGTCCTCTGGTCGGTTGCCCGTGATAACAACGACATTCGGTCCTGTACACGCTGATTTTACACTTGTTATTCCTGTTGTCAAGAACAACAACAAAAAAAACGTTTGCACTCGCAAACTGCAGTAAGTGCAGTAAGTGTATTCGTAAGTTCTTTTGAAATTATCTCGCACATGTGCTGCTGCTTGCTGTAAGGTATTAGGAAGATGGCTGATCATGAATTGTTAATTATCATATTGTCACGTCACATAATCAATATTTTAGCACTAGGTGCCAAAATCTATTTAAGTTCATTAGTTATTACAAAGTTTTTAGTATGTTCAAACGAAAGTGGGGACTTGTCTGTTGGAGAAGTAGTGGGTTGTAAGAAAAGCAATATTCTTAAAAAGCCGTTATGTACCATCCTTCATGTTCCACGGTTCACTGGTGTTAGGAAAACTGCTCGCATTATTAGCATATACTCTGGGCATTTTACAAATTAATAAGCAGAATGCTGCTAGTCATAGTGCGTATCTTTTCACAAACTAATCAGGTCGTATTCTTCGATTTCTTGTCATTATGATATCTAAAGTAGTTGTTGACAAGAAAGTTGCTCTAAGTGTATGCGGTCGATGTATTATATGTTGTCGACATCGCCTAATGAAGTCTTAATGAATTGGCCTAAAATGCTTGCCGTCTTCTCATACACCATTGGTCAGAGGAGGGTCGTTTTTATTTCACAGATGATTGAAGCGCAAAGAAACGGGATGTCACTCAGTTCTCTGTGGATTGTTCAGCACACCAGCCAAGGGAAGCGTTCAAAACTATCGAATAAGGTCTGATGAATATTTTATGTGACGTAACGTTAAAGTTGCTGACTTACTAAATAGACGAATTGTAGACACATTGTATACGACCAATGCTAATACTAGCCTTAATTCATCTATTCATTGAACAACATACTATCGCTATCAATGCTCCGTTTTTTCGTTCATTATCTGATTTCTTCAAAAAGAAGGAATCGGCTGGTTTACGGGGCCTTTTTTGTTTGTATTGGGCACTCCAATACTCAATTATGCATTATTGTGACTCACACTGTACGAGGAACACCAATTTCCCATTCAACGCTTTCAGAACTGTGTAATGAGCATATTTTAGAAATATTCTTTCACTGAAAATTTTGGCAAGTCGCATTGATCACCGTCACATATTTTACGCTTCTATATTTGAGTTTTACACCAATGATATGCATTACTTTGAAGGAACGCCATTTATGACGCACATTCAACTGCTTAGTCATCTGAGAAACGCCATTTTACATATAGTATTTATCCTCGTCATCACTGCAAAACACACTTTAACAAAGTTGTCTTGTTTTGTTCTTTGTGTTGAATAAGAGATTGATTTCAAACCATACCATAGGCAACTACGCTTCTTCCAGCACGAATGCATTTCATCGGTCTTCTGCAATAAACAAATGGAACAAGCATGCCTTTGACATAAGTAAGTCTCTGTCTATGTAATCAGTTTTAATGCCTAATAGAACTAGTCTCGTAAATATGTGCAATGATATTTCAGCCTTGTCAGTTGTACGGTTTTATAGGATATTTAGGCTTGCGGCAGTGTCTCTACATCGACTAATTGCGCACAGAGATTAACTTCTGTGTTGGAAGTGGAAATTAATACCATTCCGTTAGAGTGAGTCAGCAATGAGTGCAATTGTTTCTACTTAAAAATACCGTCCAACATTGGTCGTTATGTCTACGTCTGGATTTATTTCCCTCAAGTATGATTTGTAGTGTTTAGTTTCTTGATATTTGACAACCATGTCTTTAAATATCAACCGTGACGGCAGTTATTCAATGTATACTAGGCTACTTCATTACGGAAACCTGTACATCAGCCACTATTATGTACGACACAAATATCAGTTAAAAAAGTACATAAAAACTGTTATTACAAAAGTAACAAAGCGTCCACTTTAAAAACTGTAATGGGATATAATAAGTAATAATAAGCGAGTAAATGGCTAAAAATAATAGGCAACCCTAGGCATTGAAACAAATGTCGCAAGCCTTGCTGGAAAATTAGATAAAAGTAGATTATTGAAAAAGCAACCCCAAACCCAAAGGTCATACCACAGGGCGAGTGTTTCTAAACGCTTCATTAATGAATCAGGGGAATCGGACCAAACCTGGAAAATAAATTACTGATTCGTTTTGGGCATATGAAATTACATGTTTTCTTTTTTAGTACAACTCTTTGCAAAATATTCAAATGTGTGAAATTTGCCTCAGCATTGCTAATCCTAAGCTGAGTATAGGCAGCGCTTAATTGAAGGCGCCATCAAACACTTCATTTGAGGCGCCTACATTGGTACTGATCGTATGCACGAGTAGAGCCACTTAGAACAGCCACCAAAACATGCCAATGTTGCGCTACTAGTTCTTGCCGTTGTCTCTGAAGAATTCCGAACGGTAGGTTTCTAGCCCTGTCACGTGGCTTCCCCACGTGTTCTTTGGGTGTGCGATCATGTGAGACTCACCAAAATACTCGCCCCAGTGACTCAGGCACACCACGGAAGCTGGCTAAATACTGACCGTGAAGCTGCACTTCGTGGGCTGCGGGCAACCTAGTGACTCAGGCACAATATGGACGCTGGCAAAATACTGAGCACCGCGTACACAATGACACCTATTGACACTCCTAGTAGCCTTAACAATCTCAGTATCATTGAAGCATAATTTCGTGAGGTAGCACAATAACGCGGGGACAGATACACAATATTTTTAAGGAAACAGGTAAGCCCTCTGCCCACTTTGTATTTAGAGGGAAATTTATGTACCTTTTCTTTATAATCATAAGAGCTACAGTAATTTCTTTACTATTATTGTGATCATAAGCCATTTCTTTTTTAACTGCAGCAAACTTACCACTGAAAATTGTAATGAATTGTTTTCTAAATTCTTCACTTCAGGTGCCTAATCATCACTCGATTATAGCCATTATATGTCTTGTTGTAGAACACTTGCAACAATTATTTTGTTTCAGCATATATCGTATTACGTTATCTAAATACCAGTTGAAAACTATGCTTCTAGATACCGTAGTTGATGAGGGAAAGGAAGATATCTACAAAAAAAGCATTTTTTCAATAATTGCATTTAGGAAGAAAATACGCACATTTCAAAAGTACAACAAAATAACAGAAAATGCACGAACCCGTACACTGTTCTTTTCTTCTTACATTGTGTATTGCCACGTGCTGTTATAATTAAGCCTTTTATTGTTATTGTTAACCGAGGGTCCCACTGCAGTCGCCCAACTTTGGGACCCTCGTCTGCATGCTTTCAATTGAGAACTTTGTATTTTGAACGAATGAAACTGAAACTGAATAAACACCAGCTAGATACATATCACTTATATTGTTTTTAATTTTTGCATTGGAATGTCTCCCTGGCAAGCCTCTTTTCTCACCTGCTAAGCAGCCGTGTCAGCACAGTATACTGTCGACGCAGTTTAAGGCTGCGTAGGCCCTGCAGTGTGCAATGCCCTGGCAAAATTTTAAAATCCTTCAGAACGTTCACGTGAGCTATAACTTTATCACAAAAAGTTAACCCAGCAAGCACCTAAAGTGCATATTTACAATGTTGGGTGCCCGAAGAAATGTTTCTTTTTAACGCGCTCACACAGGACAATCTAAGAATTCGTTATGGTGAATAGTTTTCCTATGGAGGAATTTAGTAAGGAATTCTGGATGAGCTGGTTTTGAAAATTTTGGCTTGACCACCTCAATAACACATGCTGGAAGGTGTTCTTTATGAATGAATGATTCGCCATTCAACTGGGCTTTGTCGAATTTACACCATGCTCTGCATCCTTCAAGCAGAGGTCGTAGGGTGCACTAATATGTTTTTTGATACGTTGTAAACATATTTGACCAAGACAGCTTTTTTTCCGGTCCTATAAGCTGGCTGAATTTCTTTTATTGGCCCAAAGATAACAGTTTTGGTGCTTCCCAATCATGACACCTCCAAGACATCCCCGACCAGATTGGGATTTCCCGACACAAAACTTGATGTCCCTCGTTTTTTTTTGTTTTCACAGTTCTGGCCCACTCTTTTCTGAATGTGTTCACACTATGTAGACCAAATATGCCACATCACTTGTCGCATCACTTGTCGCATCACTTGGTGCATCACTTGCCGAGGCATAATCTCGTTGAAGACAGGTTAATGTCACCCCGGATGCCTTTAATCTCCATGGGATCCCTTTGATGTACAACGTCGTTAATGTACACCATTCCCAACCCTGCCACCTTCATGAAAGCCAGCAGCGAGGTCAGGCACATGGTTATTTGCGCCTCATTTATAAAGAGCTTTACTCATTGGTTGTAGTCGTACGCGGAACAGTTGCTAGTTTAAGGAGTGAAGCTCTTCTTGCTCGGGCCAAGTACCTTGGTGCGCCGTGTCAAATAGTTCTCGAGCTAAGTCAGCGCTTTGGCACACTTCCTGTCTCATCGCTGGGAGTTCATAGAGTGCACATCTCCATGCGCCCGTTCGTCTTGAACACTTTGTAAGCAAAGGCAGTGGCGTGGAGAGATTAAAATTTGTCAGCAATGAGGGCCCACCGCCAAGACACCACGTTGAGAGCTCACGCGACTGAAGAAAGACGCAAGCGTTTGCAACAGTTGCAAGCCAGCACCAGCAATGATCCGGAGACGGTGGCAGCGGCGAGGGTTCTCGCAGCCAAAGCAAAATGTGCTCATCGACTATAGTGAATCCCCAGTGAGAGCACGTGAAGCAGAGCTGGCTCACAAGCCGTGGCAAGAAAATCTCAAATCGCAGTGAGCGAGAGAAGCAGCGGTCAAGCGCCGAATGTTGTCGCTACCTGGAGTTCGTATAGCGCTCGCTGACCAATCGTAATTATTCGTTAGCAGCCAGCTCTTAAGAAGATCCTCTGCCGAGTGAGTGACGCCAACACGCAAAAGGTGTTCTACACTTGCCGCAACGACAACAGCTGGCACTGACTGGCGCTCCCATGTTTAAATGCACATATACCTCCTACAAAGCGGTTGTAGGAAAGACTGTGACCGTAGGCCAGTGGCAGAGCACCAAACGCGTTACTCTAAGGTTGCAGCTTTGGATCTTGCCGGTGGCAAGTTACCTTTTCACCCACTTGTCTTTCTTCACATTTTCATCACAAAACGTCTAATAATATACCACATACATTCTTTGGCATTGTTTTCTGTTCTCAATGACACAGCGTCTAACAAAGAAGGCGAGCCCTTAAACTTGCACTTCTTTCTTTCAATAATGACGAGTGTCTCGTTCTGGCTGATCTCATGCCTTCAGGTAGTCTGCAAGGGTATATTGGTCAGCTGCTATCTCATCAAATAATCACAAGCTACGTGATCCCTGCGCGCAAAAAGAGTGTTCCACACTCGAAGTGATGGCAACAGGCAGTACTGACTGATTCTGCTACGTTTAACTGCAAATATACACCCTACAAAGAGAATGGAGCATGACTGCCACGTAGCTCAGTGATAGAGCATTGGACGTCTTATTTGAAAGTCGCTTGTTCAGACCCTGCTGGTGGCAGGTTACTTTTTTTCCCACTCTTCTGTCCTCATATTTTCATTACAATTACTTTTAATAACATACCCTATACTTCCTTCAGCATCACTGTCTGTTTGTTGTCATTAACAAGTGGATGACTTGTTCTTCTGCAAGTATGACGGATATTGGTTTAGGCCACCTGCTGCGAACATTGTAAGGGTTTCCCAGGATAAACATGAAAAATAGCGGGAAAAAATGAGTGCGTGAGAGGGCCACCCAGAAAACAGCCAGACATTTGCCCGGGAACTGCGAAGTTGTGAGTGATACGGATAAATCATCATGTGTATATGTTATGTACAGTTACGGATAAATTATCATGTGTATATGTTATGTAACGCTTTTATTTGGCGCACCTAATATTATTCAACGTCTGACAAAATCTCCTGTCAAGATGCAGATACCACACGGGACTTTCCTTGAAACCCGAAGCCTTATACGCGCAATGATATTATTCAGACGCCTTTCCAATGTCAAGGCTTTAGAAAAACAGCAGGAAATGAAGGACGTAATACCTAAATCTAGGCTTACCCGATGATCACCAGCACAAGGTCCGATTTCACGTTAATTTTTTGTCGATGTGCATAGTTGGCAACCTGTGCACGAGCTTCTTTGCAGTCGAGCTCACTTTTAGTTGTCGGCATCTTGTATGGATCTTTACCCTGTAAGTTACGGCCTTCATTTATTAGTGTCATGAAAACAAAAGCATTAAGTGCTCACTTACCAGACTTGTGGCGCGGAGGCCCGTGATGACAATTGTTCCAGGAGGCCGCAGCTGACGGAGCATCGGATTTACCTAGTAGAGTATATCTATTAAATCATTTTCGCAAACTTCCACTTCTGCGTTACAGAAAAAAATGTCTCATTTTTTCCCGACGAAATCAATGTTGTGGTAAAAGTCACCGACATTTCAAACAATGAAGTAATATCGTATTTTCATCTCTGTAAGACGTCTCATCTAGGGCGCTAAAGATCGTGGCTGCTCCGGTTTTAAAGACGATAGTCTTTCTTGGGGAACTTCGATAGAAAAATATTGGTCTGTCTCACTCTCTCTGTGTGTCTGTCTGTCTGTCTTCACGTTTGTCTGTTTATCCGCCCTTAACGATACCTAAACGGCTGACCCCATCCTCAGCACCCACAAATATTGCTCAAGATTCAGCCTTCCTACTTGTGCGATTGTTAATAAAAACAATTATTGCGCATATCTGGTGTACCATAACAACACGTCGATGTTTTGTACGTGTGCCTTTATACTAGAGAAGGCACACACAAGTAATCCTAAATACCATCGTGTTTATCACGCTGCGATGACAGTGCAACGCGATGCTCAAAAAAGCAAATACTACCAACGCATTTCTAAGACAACATGGTGGTGGCATCTGTCCATCACTTTGCGTTCTACGCCTTATCGCCTCCGAAAATGGCACGCATCTTTCTCCGCAGGCGCACGCACCTTCCTTCGTTTTCGAAGATAAAACTGCCAGATGGCGCCCGTGTCTAACGTGCCTCGATGTGCTCGTTCGCATTCGCTGCACGCTCGAGGCGCTCAAACGCAGCGCCTCGAGAATACCATTCACCAATTTTCTAGCGCAGAGCATCAAATAAACGTGTTGTTCACTCTGTTCAGACGCAAGACTATAGTCTTTCGTTGACTTTGCGGTGTAACATTCATATTCGGGGTCAATTTTTTCTACAGCACTGGGCGAAATAACCACTAGCACATTCAATGGCACATTCTTGAAACAGTTCTCAGGTAGAGAGCAATTAGCGTGATTCTAAGATTTGTAAATTGAAACGCATTCGCAACAACGCTAAACTTCACCTGGATAACACCAGTGTTTTCCCTTGGACAAAGTAGTTTTCTTAGCCCTGTGCCTTATGAAACATTTACGAAATATTCTGGGCTTTCTTGGGCTATGAACCTGGCGTCAAGTTTTCGGTCAAGACCTCGCTGTGGAACGAACCAATTCATGAGCCAGAAAATGAGTAGTCTGGAACGTTTGTTTCACCGCCATACCGGTTGATCTTTAAAAAGAAAAATATACGGTCAGAGGACCTTATAAGAAGAAGAAAGAGGCTTTGTACGCAAAAAATAGTCCGAGGCAGTTCTTCGGCGGCGGTGATTTGTTCAAGCTAGCACAACATCCAAGGAAACCTTGAGGGGCCCTTGCAACACTATTCCAAACAAAATGTAACGCATTCACTAAAGGAGCTCATTGTCTCACGAGTTCATCATCGCAAAATTTGAGGAGCGGAGTTACAAAAAAAATAGAACGTGGTTGATCTCTCCGTCACAAGAATTGTTATAACAGAGCTTGTGCATTGTCTATACTGGTATTTGACAACTATAAATAGAACCACTTAACTTGTATGAATCCACGTTTGCACTTGGCCATACGTCTCCATCCGGACGAGTAATGTGCATAATTGATAATAAAACAAACCCTTGTGGTCAGAGAGGCTAGTCACAGCTGCAGTAAATGATGAGAGCATAACCCGAGAAAGCGATGTCACAGGCAGAAGGCCAAGGTCACCTACTCGCGGCATATTGGATTTATTGAACACCGCTGCCCAACCAGAGGAAAACACGACGCGAGTCATCTCTGCTGCATACATTATCGGGGTAAACGCGGAGTTAAAGCTTGACTATTAGGTCATTCCAGTGACGCAGGCGGCACCACAAAGATGTGTTCCGAAGCTGGCTCACTCGGTGATAGTCTATGACGCAGTTCGGTCTCTCAGTAGTCATAAACGCGTCTTACGCTGTACGACGCTGACGTGCACGCCTGCGACATCACCGTCTCGTCCGCCATTTCCATAGAGTTTCCCAAAATTAACTAAAAGGCAACTTGGCGCTGCCATCGTTCAGCGACCGTGGAATTGATGGGTAGAACACATTTGTCTAGTCTTCGTACTTGCGGACGCCGAATCGTATTTGCGGCTTCGTTTATTGCTGGTTACGGTTTTGTTTTGAAAGAAAAAACGAACCCTTTCGAAATTAGTGACTTGATTCAAAATGTTAAGCCTAAAAAATTAAGGTTGTGAAGCACAAACGGTGAACATTTGCTAATTTATCTTTTCATGAAAAAACAGCTCCAAGCCACACGAACACACAAGGAGCCACAATTAGGCCAGAAGTACGAATATTAGACAAATGTGTGTACTGCGCATCATTCCCATGCTCACTGAAGTGTCGTGCGTTGCAGCTCCCATAGACACTAGCGCCAGAGTTCCCTCTGGTAAGTGTTGTGGGAAACTCTATGGCCATTTCGACCTACCGTGTCGCCGCATATAGTCGCTGGAATGATCGAACAGTTCACAATAAGCCTGGCGAAGCCGGCAGTCGGCACGCAGTTATCTTTTTGGTATGTAGAGATGTTATGATAGACGCCAACGCGTAGGATAAGGTCACCGCCAGGGGGTTTGTAAAGGAGTTGACAAAGTTGCATTTTTCCTTGGAAATGCTCCGGAGGGGAAGGACACTTAAAAGCGACGCGTTGAAGGAACTATAAATTGTAGACGTCACGAGCGTAATTCATTATTGCACTTTACCAAGAACGCTGTTTGAAGGCAGTTGTAGGTATAAAAGTAATTTTTGCTTACACAGCATGTTGCCGTGGTGCAGTGGAGAGCGTGTCAAGCATTTGCTGTCACGAACTCGGGTGTCCTGGGTTTGACTCTTCTTGACGGAACTTTATAACACAATACCTAAGCTCGGGTCGCAGAAATTGCGCCGTCAGCGTTGACACCGTTGGTTGTGAGTGAAAAACCGTCCGCGAGTGAAAAATTCAGAAAGAAGCTAATAAAATGAAGAATAAAATTTTAGGTCCCATTGACGATCGTAACCGGGCAAGCAGGTATCCTACCACAAAGCCACGATGTTTTTTTTTTTGCTTTATTGCCTGTTTCCAGACTTTGTGTACATGAACAATGCCGTAAAGGTCGCGAAAATAAGTGGTGGCAGTCCTACTGAATGGACCCTTTCACTGTTTACAAACAGAGCCCCCTGATGACATACGGTTTCGTACACCGATGTGCCACAATAGCATCAGTGGGCAAGAAGAGCTTCAGAAAATAGTCCGCTAATTTTCTACACTTTCTTTTCTTTATTTGGTGAAATATATTCAAATAAATGTTTTTTGAGCTACTTAGAAATGATAACAGATCCCCTTAAACTTCACACACGTTCTTTTTATCTGAAAAAACGACTTATCGTCTGCTTTAGATAGGGGTTTCTCAGTTGGCTGCTTGTTACTAGATTTAAAAAAAAGCATTTGACGTTGTACCCCACTCTTTATTGATTGAAAAACTATACAAATGTATAAGTCAACGCTATTGTCGTGAACTGGATAAGCGAGTATTTAAATTTGAGGAGGCAAAAGGTTGTTATCAATCGTAAGTCATCGCGGGAAGTTGATGTGTCCTCTGGAGTGCCTCAAGTGTCAGTCTTGGGTCCGCTTTTGTTCCTCATTTACATAAATGACATCTGTTCTTATATTTCATCACATATCAAATTATTTGCCGACGACTGTGTTTTGTACAAACTTATACATAGCTCCAATGTTTGCACTACTCTTCAAAACGATCTTGACACAGTATCTGAATGGTGTCGAAAGTGGCGTGTGTTCATTAATGAAAAAAAAAACAGTGCATATGTGCTTCACTAGGAAAAAGGCAAACCATGACTCATTTTACACTCTAAATTCAACCAGGTTGCTAATAGTTCGTGAACACAAGCATCTCGGTGTATATTTTACACCGGACCTTTCCTGGAGCCATCGCATCAATCACGTCACAAGTAAACCAGGATGTGTGTTAGGTTTCCTGTGCAAAAATGCAAATAAGTTACCACTTGAGGCCAAGAATTAACTATATATGACTAACATTTGAACTGTCTTAGATTACGCTTGCACTGTGTGGTATCCGTGGAAGGCATGTTATGTGTGTAATTTAGAAAGAATTCAAAACACGGCTATTCGGTTTGTCTGCTCCGACTTTACAAAACTTTCAGTGTTTTAAAAGCAAAAGAAATGCTTGGTTGGGAACTTCTAGACAAACAAAGGGAAAATCTGAGGTAGAAACTTTTTCACAACATATTTCATCGCCGTACAGGTGTGGAGCCCTCCCGATATTTTGCAAACCGAACTACGTTTCACGACGACTACATCATGCCAATAAGATAAGGGAAATAAGCTGCTGCAATGATTCACTTAGAATGTCACTTTTTTCCCCGGACGATAGCCCGTAGGAATAGGTTGCCTTCTGAAGTAACAGAGGTTACTTCACATGAGGTATTTTTAAGATTACTTCAGGGTCTAGAGTAGGGTACTCGCGGGGTTGTGTAGGGACAAGATGGTGCTGTGAAGCTGCTTTGTATTGTCTACTTTGTACTATTGTGTTGTAGAAGTGTGAGTATCTGTATTCAGTGTTAAAATTTTGTATCCCCCCCCCACTGTAATGCCCTTGGGCACTGTGGGTACTATGATAAATAAATATATAAATAATTAGATAAATAAGACGGACATTTCTTGCATTTAAAAGGAACTTGGAAACGAGCTTTCTGTGTCGACGTTAGGAGCTTTTAAATGATGTGACCGGAAGTTATCTGGGGTACAATGCTTGTAACCTTGAAACTGTCTATAGACAGCAGCTTTAAAGTTTTTTGAGAGCTGTCAGGAGTTCCACCCTCGACAACCACTCAGGAACAGGCTCCTGTGTTTTAGTAAGTTCCACAAATTTCGCCATGCACTGTAGAAAGTACATTCTTGCAGGTCGTGCATCTGAATCACAGTGAAATCCTACCATACGGGCCCGCCATAAACAGTAGAGGCTTCTTAACACTATTAGGTCAAATGGCAAATCATCCTCATTTTCAATCGAGAGGAATCGAATACCGTGAGGGTCTTGCGGGAATTCCTTTTTGATTGTCCTCTGCATTACGTCCAAAAATACACTACCTCCCAGAAATGCAAAAAAAACACGGTCAATAGTTTCTGGCTTCTTACAAATGAGACAGTCTGACCTCTAAGGTGCAAAGACACCCAGCTGTTCTAGAAATACCTTGAAGGACAAAATGCTGGTGTGAAGCCTAGAAAAAGAGACATTTCCATTATTTTAACCCCTTTTAGCATGTCTTGCTGCTGCTTCGGGAAAAACACTACATAAATATCATGTAGTGAAAGAAGTCTTCTTAACGCATTTTGTTCGAAGAGTGTCACGACGAAAACAAGCCTATTTGATGATTTGTAGGCACATTTGGGAGGCCATCAAACTACGCCAAGAAAGGCCGGGATAGTGCAGCAATCTCCGCTAAAAACACGCAGCAACTTTCAAACAGCTCTAAAAATAGACAGCATATCCATCTAGCGGAAAACATGTCATGCCTTTCCAGGGACGTTGATCAAGGAAACAGCAAACACTAGATAATGTGCTAGCATCTGTGAGGCATTGCGAGACTCTCCATTTCAACAAACAACACTTTCATATATTTAGCTTTTCATTTTTACGACACCATTAAAGAAGTGAAGCTCTGCAGTTTCTATTTCACCGACCATAAGACGATGCTTGTAGCGGTTGGCTGGAAGATTGCCTCAAGAAGAACAAATCGAACAATTGCCAGATAACTAACGCAAGACTGATCACATAGTGTGACCATTTACGAGTACTAGTGTCACGCATACGCGCAGTTCATAATACAGGACCATGTGAATATATCACGGTACAATATTTTCACGAAGTTGTTCTAACAGTGCTGGTAAATGATAAAAAATCTGTGCCAATACTATTATACGTCGCGCTTGCGCACGCGCGTTTGTGCATGTGCTTGTGTGTGTGCGTGTGTGTGTGTTATAAAACATAATAATAAGTACGAACTTGCGGTTGAAAGAGAACTACGGGCCGGATTTCGCTATCGCTTTCAAGTCTTATTTTATTTATATCTGGGGTTTAACGTCCCAACACCACCATATGATTATGAGAGACGCCGTAATGGAGGGCTCCGGAATCTTAGACCACCTGGGGTTCTTTAACGTGCACCCAAATCTGAGCACATGGGCCTACAACATTTCCGCCTCCATCGGAAATGCAGCCGCCGCAGCCGGGATTGGATCCCGCGACCTGCGGGTCAGTAGCCGAGTACCTTAGCCACTGGACCACCACGGCGGGGCACGTTCAACTCTTGAAGGCGAAGCTTAAAGGCCCCCAATTTTTTCGTTTTTCTTTTGATTGTGCGAATTTTATCGCGATAGCGTTAAAGAGCTCGTTTCGCAGAAATTCCGATGCCGGCGTCATTGATTGTGAGCGCAGAATTGTCATTGTGTGACCGAAAAATTGAAAATGATGCAAATAAAATAAATGATTGAGTCACAGCACATCCACAAAGCAAATGATGATGAGTAGGGCGAAGCGTCCGTTCGTTTATTCTTACAGGTGCCCGTCCGTCCGTACATTCGTCCATGCGTTCGATCACGTTCGAGAATGCAGACGGTGCGCGGGTAACACCGACGAGATGCGAGCCAAGGAAGCCGAGCGCAAACGTCTTCAACGCGCCCGCCGCTCTGCTTCGTCTATGCTCAACCAACGGTTCGCCACGTACGGCAACTATCCAGGACACTGAGAGAGGCACTCCTTCTCCGCGTACCCAGGCACCGCCCGCGCAGCAGTCAATCGGAGAGTAGCGGTACAGCGCCATCTAGAATATCGTCACTCAAGTGCAGTTTGTATGTACTTCTATGCGACAGTGCCGCCTAATGAACTGTTCAGGAGATACTGCCTTCTTTCCTTTCTCCTCTCTTCTTCTCTCGGTTACGCGTGACGCGTGGCAAGGTTAGCCTAAGAAAAGCTTCGGCCCTAAAGAATGCTGGGTCCGAGTGGGGACACAGGAAGATATTCTCGTTTTGTTTTATTTCTCACTGTTCTTTCTTTCTCACTTTTCTAAGTTTTCTTGGTTCCAGTTACTCATGCGCGTTTACCTGTTTATTTCCTGATAATACATTTCTTGTTTTTGTATGACATTGTATAAAAAAGAAGGCGTGAGATTTCTGAGATTTGAGTTCGTATATATTCATGTGTGTTTCCTAATAAACTTGGTTTGAAGTTAGCGCTCGTGTTGTCTACGTTTCTTTCTTTTGTCTCCGTTTTTTTGGCGCTAAGATTTCGTAGTCATGCATCTTTACCAACCCGCCCAACTCGCCGCACTCATCAGTCTTACTTCTCAACCCTCGGATAGGTGGCACCACAATCCCAGCTGGGTTACGTAAACCACGTAAACGCTATCTCGCTAAACTGTATAGGACGCTGTCCGCAACGAACGTTTGCTGCACGGTAACACCATTTCCTTAACCTCCGCTATTACGCTAATGGTAAACTCTAACTGCCTTATGGCTTCATGGTTTAAAGCCAGTATTTCATTACAAAAGCACAAACGCTACTGCACTTGTTCTCTTACGATCACTAGCGGGTGCCTAGCAAGTTCGGAAAGGTTTCATGCACAGAATTTTGTTATTACGAACTAAGAACGGACTATCGCCTTCGCGTTCAACTCTTCAAGGCAAAGCTATAGGGTACCACGATTTTTTCGACATTATTTTCCTGACAGAAATACGTCACTGAAGCCATCGTGGACCCGGCATGAACACTTTCGTGTTACCATTTGTCGCCCGCGCTACAGCTTCATTCTCTTTTCTCTCGTCCCGATGAAAGAGCGGGAATCTAAGCAGGTATGAATGGCATTGGGGAAGAAATTACGTCACGTGCACCTCATGAGCATGAGCACTTCCTCTCTTTTTTCTTTCGCTTTTATCACTTTCGTAGCTCCAGCATGCATGAACAAGTCATGGCCTCCACAACGGCGCCAGTAATGACCGTTCCGCTATACTCAAATAAGTCAATGGGTGATTCTTCACCTGAAGGCAGAAACTTACGGGTATGCAGCGTCATTTGCACAAAGAAGACAAAGTGATTTTGCGCTGAGTTTCATAATTTAATTGGCTTTCACGGCTGCGTGCTAGGCTGTATTACTTCAATCGCGTGTGATCTGGAGACGCCGCAGTGAAGCGAAAAGACTTCTAATTCCATTCTGAAATATTTTGCTTGGCCGGGCAGTCATCGGAAATCTTACCAAATCTGCAGGATGTATGTATGTATGTATGTATGTATGTATGTATGTATGTATGTATGTATGTATGTATGTATGTATGTATGTATGTAATGTATGTATGTATGTATGTATGTATGTATGTATGTATGTATGTATGTATGTATGTATGTATAAAAGACCCGTCATTCACCGTTCACGTTCTTTCTGGGTGTACGTGTACGTTTCTTTCATTCGCATTTCCTTCTATTAGGCCAGCGCGCTCTGATGGCTGAGCTGTGGCATATTTTAGTCGGCACTGATCCTCTGTATGCCCATTTCGTGTGTGCTTTTTGCTTGCGGTGCTATCATTTTGCCCCTCCAGGTGGCAGTAGCCAGCTTGCTCTCTCCCTTTTTACTCTGTGTCCCTGCGTACCAGTGTATGCAAATCAAATAGTTGATGCCTGCTGCAAGGGTCAAGTTTCTGGCCTTTCTTGGCGTGACGTTACAATTCGCTGCCGTACCATTATTCTGTTCGCCCTTAGGGCGAGATCATGCCCAATTCACGCTCAACTTACTTTCTGATGATTTCACTTTCGTGGTATACGAATTCTGCACAAAGGCATCAGCCACGTTTTTTAATTGATCACCCATCCAACTTTTTTTAGGAATGAAAGCAAAAACCGTGATCGAAGTGCGTATGTTTTTTATCATATCATTGGTAGTGAAGCCTTTTGCCACTCATTCTTTGAATATTAGACATATCTTGGCAAAAGAACGAACCTTATTTACCCACAAAAACGTTGACAGGTTTGGCTAAACATAATTTTTTTTCTATAGGCGCACTCATTTAACTATATTTAATGCCATTGCTTGTGAACCCACAATAACGCTTTTCGCATACTTGCCTGTCGAACTAAATTCAGCGCAAACTCGGAGAGTGTCTTCCCTTCGTCTTTTATATGCTTGTCGATCAGGCTGTCGACAATAATGTATGTCTCGATTGCGAAACCAGCTGTCCGAGTTGTGCAGTCTGTAAACATAATAAAATTCACTTCAACTGAAAAAACTCGCGTTACACATTTCAAACTCAAGCCTTATATCTCACAGTCCACAAATTTTACTGTTCCGATCCTATGCGCTTACTAGGCACTCATTATTTGCTTATCATTGCATGTATATCCCTCATTGCTTATACTGTTCCTGTTCACTAGACATGACCACCTGTTTTACACGCTGCGATTCCAATTCATTCACTCTTAGTTAGGTCTGTCTTTCATTAATCACTATTTCTTATCTCACACATAGAACTGCAAGCAAAAAATGAACTAATAACATTTTTGCACATTTGAATTACTGTAATTAGCAATATATTTGTTCAATATTTTGCGCAAATACTACAGGACAACAGTAAATTGTTAATATTTCTTGTATTTTTCTGAACTTCAACAAGACCATGCCGCTCTTATCACGCGCGTTACTTGTTTTCTAAGGCCGCCCGTAGTTTTTGCGTTGCCATAGTCACCCACTTTTAGAATGTGCACCTACGACGCTAACGCATAATGCGTTGATTTCGGGAAGGTACCATTTGCTGCCGAAACAGCAATCGTGCATTCGGCTCTCATTTTATTTAGGAGCCCAGAAGGAGGCCCCCGTGATCGCAAATTGTTTCCTTAACGACCACGCCACTTTGCGTTTTTCCAACACATTCAGCTGAATTATCCGCAGGCTGAGAAAAATCGTGACTCTTGGTCTATTCCTTCAAGAGGCCGGAAGGCGCCATGTTCAGTGGTCTGAGTTAATAGACTCTTTTCAGAAACTGCTTGACGTCGTAGCAATGGCTGGGGGAAAAGCTTGATTTGGACTCACTAGCTGGACTCCTTGCCTATCGTTGTGCCCCCGCGATCTTCGACGACAGCCCAGCTCTGGCCGACTAGCTCGCCCTACGCCATCTCCTAACACCGACAAGAACTCCCGCTGGGCGCCACCTCGTCCTCGAACTTCTGTGACCATGTCTCTATCTTTACTATCTCTTGTTTACTACTATATGTCGCTGTCATTGGCCCTGTTTTCATCTATACCACTATCTCCTCTTTCCCTATCCCTTTTAATCCATCCTTACCCTTTATACCTCGTGAGCCACTGGTGAGGTATCGTACCATAATGCAGACAGTTACGGGGCTCACTTTTATCTTCTTTTCTCTTTTTTAATAATCACTTAGAAAAGCTTGGTTAAAAACATGCCGAAATTTGCCAATGTTTACTCCCGCCATCTGGTCTAATGGCTGTCGTGACAGACGTGAGTCTAACGAAGAAAAAAATTGGCAGATCCCATGTACAGTGAGAACCGATGATAGGCAAAGCACTAATAAGAAAGTCTGATTTGCCACTTTAAAATCAGCAGAACGAGCACCGTGAAGTGCCTAATATACTCCGACCTAACGTTGACGAGCAAGCACACTGGGCACAGCGACGCTGCGCTAACAAACAGGACGCCAGGCACGACCTGCGTCCGGTTGAAAAGAGGCGGACGCAGTAACTCTGCGTCCGCTTCTCTTCGTGATGGAGGGACGCAGGCACGCTCAAATGTGCATGCGTCAAAGCAACGCAGCGCAGCGCGTGTCTGCAAGTATATGGCAGGCAGATCGGCACCTGGCGTGGCATCGCCAGCGTGACGCGACGAAAGAAACGCCGGCGCACACGTGCGCTGGGTCACGTTGATGTGTGTTGGCGCCTTGAGTGTGGCATATAGTCATGTTGTTACATGACACGCATCTCATGATTACCATGTTTGCACCAGCCACCTACTTTCGTCATCCATTCACGTGACAAAATACCCATTTTGGCATATGTGAAGCAAGCGAAATGGCTGCAGCGCATCATGAGTGTGGCTTGTAGTCATGTTGTTACATGACGCGTGTGCCATGATTATCATGTTTGGACGTGTCCTTTACCCACGTCGTCTGTTCCCGTTGCGTAATACCCAATCTGGTACATGTGAAGCTAGCGAAATGGCCACAAACGCATCATAAGCGTGGCATGTAGTCATGTTGTTACATGACACGCACCTGCACTGATGATTATCGTGTTTGCTCCAGTCACATACCTCCGTCATCCATTCACATCTCGTAACACCAAATTTGGTAGATACGAAGCTAGCGAAAATGCCACGAGTGCCTCATGAGCGTATGAGCGTGGCGTGTAGTCATGACTAGTCATGACATAAAAATCATGAAATGCATGTCTTGATTTCCACGTTAGCGTCTGTCACTTATGTTTGTCATGCAGTCATGTCATACCATGCCAGCTTTTCAACAAGTCATGTGAACGAACGACCGCAAGAGGACCAAGACCACGATTGATTGATTTGTGGGCTTTAACGTCCCAAAACCACCATATGATTATGAGAAACGCCGTAGCGGAGGGCTCCGGAAATTTCGACCACCCGGGGTTCTCTAACGTGCACCCAAATCTGATCACACGGGCCTACAACATTTCCACTTCCATCGGAAATGCAGCCGCCGCAGCCGGGATTCGTTCCCGCGACCTATGGGTCAGCAGCCGAGTACCTTAGCCACTTGACCACCATGGTGGGGCAGGAGCAGGACCATGAAATGTAAATCATGACAGTCTTCCCATACATATCATGATTTTCATATTATGACTAGTCACTTATGCTCGTAATACAGTCAAGTTATAGCATACCAAGTTTGGTATCGATACAATTATTGAAACGACCAGGAGAGCTCAAAATTGTAAGTAACTAGCTAGCTAGCTAGCGAGCTAGCTAGCTAGATAGATAGATAGATAGATAGATAGATAGATAGATAGATAGATAGATAGATAGATAGATAGATAGATAGATAGATAGATAGATAGATAGATAGATAGATAGATAGATAGATAGATAGATAGATAGATAGATAGATAGATAGATAGATAGATAGATAGATAGATAGATAGATAGATAGATAGATAGATACGCTCATAGTCGTCGAAGTTGGCTAAGAAATGCTTGGCATTTAAAAGTGGTTTTCGCTAAGTCAGCTGTTATTTTGCAAGCATTCTGATTCCTTTAATGTGTGCTAATCTTCTATCACCACGCTTACACGCTGGGACGTTCAGTATTAGAGTGCCTTCCTACTTATTTGCAATGAATGTCGCGTCACCGGAGCAAGCACATTCTATATCAATTTTGTGCTTTACACTGCTGGCCGCTAAGAAAGCGTGGTGTGGGCATTGCGACAGGTACGCATTACTTTCGAATTCATTTCTGTTGTCTTGCAACTAACGTTTTCGGTTATTAGACAGATGATTTCACTGCAAAAAAAAGTCTAAATTGGCAGAAAGGCTATGCACGCCGTCTCCTTGTTGTAGTTGCTTCTTCGCCCTGTATGCGCTGCAACTAAAACCGTCACAAATATTTATTATGGGGCGCTAGCTTTCAGGAACGCTACTGGAACATGCATGCCCCTTTCCTAGTGCTCTCATGAAGCGGCTGATGAGACTGGCATTGAAAAACTTCAATGTAATTGAGGGGTTATGGGTGGTACTTTACTACCGGTGCTGTACTAATTAGATACTTTCATAACAAGACAAACCACTCATACGTAAAGTGGCGACTATTTTGGCAAAATTTGCAGAATAACGGCAACTTTTGGTGACTCTTTGCTCCTCTTTGGGGGAATTTTCCTCGAAAGGCAGTGCCGGCCCTGACCGCCATGGTCATGTTTCGATAGAAGCGAGTTGGTAGAGGCCCACGTACTGTGTGATGTGAGTGCACTTGAAGACCATCAGTGGTCAAAATTTCCGAAGCCCTCCACTATACGGTGGCTTTCGTAATTATATTGAGGTTTTGGGATGTTGAACGCCAGATAGTATTTTACGGCTATGCTACATGTGCTTTCTTCTTCTTCTTCTGCTAGTGCCTATAGTATTAAGTTCATGGTTGTCCCGGCTACTGTACAGATCTCTGTAAAACTCCTCGACTATTTTACCTATCCCATCCATATTGGTAGTTATTTTGCCTTCTTTATCCTGGAGACTTACAAAGAGGATTCAGCTTAACTTGGGGACGACGCAGCGAGCAATGGAAAGAAAAATGGTAGGTGTAACCTTAAGAAACAAAAAGAGAGCAGAATGGATTAGGGAACAAACGAGGTTTAAAGATATCATATAGTCTAAATCAAGAAGAGGAAATGGACATGGGCCGGGCATGTAGCGCGTAGACAAGATAACCGCTGGTCACTAAGGGTAACTAACTGGATTCCCAGAATAGGCAAGCGGGTTAGGGGGAGACAGAAGGTTAGGTAGGCAGATGAAATTAAGATATTTGTCGGTATAAATTGGGAGGAGCAAGCACAGGACCGTGTTAACTGGTAGAACATGGGAGAGGCATTTGTCCTGCAGGAGACGATTCAGGCTGGTGATGATGATGATGATGGCAATGGTGATGATGATGATATGTGCTTTTGCCCTCATGATGCCAAGAGAAAACATGAGATCACACTACACGACAGCATGCGACAGCCTGTGCACACTCAGTGGTACATACACATGAGGCGATAGCAAAGGTGCCTATGCTGCGGCATTTCCATCCATCCATCCGTCCATTCGTCTGCTAGTCTGTCTGTCCGTCCGTCCACGCGTCCGTCAGTGCGTCCATACAGTGAACACTGTACCACCATGTCCATCTCGCAACCCCTGTGGCACATACTCACTCTAGAGCGGGTACGTGCCACCGGCGAATACATACATACATACATACATACATACATACATACATACATACATACATACATACATACATACATACATACATACATACATACATACATACATACATACATACATACATACATACATACATACATACATACAAGGGATGGAAACACCTACGCCGTAAAGAGCTTCGCCCCTAAAATCTTCGAGGTGACTTTTATAAGTAAAATAACTGTGGAATGCTGAGTGCTTATGGCACATGCAACTGCATAGGCTGGACACGTCTCGTTGACTTCGGCCTCCATCCGGACTCTCTCGACTTGAGACAATGGTGCTTTGCCGAATGTGGCTTGGTATCACTTCCGAATCGGCATGGCAGGCAGCGAAGTGACAGTGCTGCTTGCGATCATTGTGGCAGCGATGAAACGATAGAGCACGTTCTTTGTCACTGCCCTCGTTACAGCGTGCAAAGACGACAGTTAGCTGCCGCTTTAGCTCGCTTTGACGGCAGACCTTTGTTAGAACAATCAGTGCTTGAAAGGTGACATGATCTGTCTTCGCACAGAAAATTAGTGAAGGCCTTATTGAACATTTTGCGTGGGTGGTAGTATCCTATTGTATAGGCTATATCACCCCAGCTCACTATTTTTCACACGTCTATTTCGCTCTTCACTTTCTTTCCAATTTTTGTATCCCTTCCCCCTTCCCTTAGATCAGGGTAGCAAACCGAACGCTCTAATTTTTGGTTTCCCTCCCTGCCTTTTTCTTATTTTATTCTTTCCTATCTCTCTCTGGAGGTGAGTTCTGGGAATGCTTGTCGTGAGATCTGTCTGCTTCGCTATAGGAGTGCACTTGCCTGAAAGCGAATGCATCATCTTCTCAACCCACTCAGTTATGTTTTGTACTATAATAGCATTTTTCTTGAGGGCATGAAATACGGCCGTAAAGGTGTTTTTCCGAAGCCTCTGAGGCACTACCAAGAAGTTTAGGGCCTCCGGAGTCATTCACTAGCTCTGAAGATCTTGTGTTTTAAATAATTCTTTTTTTTTCTTGTGTGTCATGGGCAGCTTCACAGTTTTGCCAGCAGCCCCACTGCGGTGGTCCAGTGGCCAAGGTACTCGGCTTCTGACTCGCAGGTCGCGGGATCCAATCTCGGCAGCGGCGGCTGCATTTCCGATGTAGGAGAAAATGTTATAAGCCCGTGTGCTCTGATTTGGGAGCACATTAAAGAACCTCAGATGGTCGACATTTCCGGAGCTCTCCACTACGGCGTCTCTCATAATAATATGGTGATTTTGGGGCACTAAACCCCACATATCGATCAATCAATCCACGTTTTTCTTAGCATAACAGACCTGAACAATCTTTTATTCGCAAGTTTCATTGTTTGCAGGGGGCGCATAGGATGGTTCAATGGGGCGCCCACAGAGAGTATCGAAAATATGTCGGAGTCGCCGAGCACATATGCGGCCTGCACTGCAGTGTCTCTCTCTCTCTATCTCTTTTTTTTGCTTCGCGATGGCTTTTTTTCCTTTTCGCAGTCGCATAGTATGCGCCACTTAGACGCTTATAAACTCGCCTACGATGCTTCGTTGAAGGCGAAGAGGTCCTGAATGCCAAACACATCACTTGTTTTGGCGTGAAGATCTGTAGCCGATATTTTTTACGTATTTTTGAAAAACGTCACAGCTTAGCCGCTAAGGCGAAGCAATGAACGCGATAGCAACAAATAAGAAGGTCACACGCCAAATGGCAAGCAGATCAAAACAGGCCCCACGTTTGTCACGCACAAATGACGCATGAAACGTACTCACAGGTACATATGAACACGAATAAGCGTCTCAGTTGTTACTTCGCTGTGTCTGAAAAGCGCACCCTTTTCGCAAACAGAGAGTGTGAAACGACTGCAGTGAACTTTCTGCGCCTGGTAACCACAGTAGAAACGTTCTAGTAAAAGCCCAACGCCAGTCAAGACGAACCTGCGTATGCTGTGAGCCAGATGCCCACCGCTACTCCGATACTCTTTGAACAAAATTACGCGGGTGGCCGCGGGGCGGCCTGACAGTCTACGGAACTTGCGCATATGCCTTTAACAGAGAATATCTCCTTTATCAGTCATATATTGTGATCCTATTCTTTACAGAGCTTGCGCATGTCTTTCTTTGTTTTCTATATAATAACGTTTGTTCTACATCTCCTAAAATATATTGCACTTTTAGGAATAATTTTATTTGCAGGATGGTTGCATTTTTTGCACAGTCATTTATAGCTTTTATGACTTTATCAGCTCCCTTATTCACAGCCTTCGCGAGTGTACTACTCAACACTTTTATGCTTTTTATACCATGGGTCTTCTGATTCAACCGCTTGAACATTAGTTCCTACGATGTGATTGTGTATACCCACATTTTCTTGTGTTGGCCCGCAGCCACCCGGAGAGGTTACTTCGGAAATTCTGTCATTGGTCACAATATGACCAATTCTCGTTGCTACGGGTGACTACGTTATATGCGTAACGTCTTCTTGCTAAGAGTTCTCTCGTACATATATAGAATTCAACTTTTATAATATATTGAAAGCATGATATTTTTCATAAAGCGCAATTAGTGGCCGTAGGGGTCAACGCGAGCGATGAAGAAACTTTCACATGATGACGTCAACCAATTACGTCATGATTGAGTCTAATTTCTTCGTCACTTGAAGCATCACTCTGGCATTACTATGCTGTTACATAGCGCGGTGTCGAATGATGGCATCATCACATGTCATCATCGCATGGTTAGAGGTGCCCTGCCTCCGGAGGCACTTCAAAAGAACGTTAGACGCTGACAGCTTAGAAGGCGTCTTACTCTAGCGGTAGTACAAAACAACGTCAATGCACAAATAACTTGGGTGAGAGGGCACTAAAGTTGACCGAAAAGAACAAAGAAATCTCCTTTGCATTTGAGTAATCTTTGAGGAATTCATAAGGCACAATAATTTTTTTAATTTTTACTGTATCTCGATGGCACATACAGATCATTATTTTCCCTTGCGATAACTATCGCCTACTTTTTAATGAAAATGAAATATTTCTGGAAGTACAAGCCAAATTTTGTTTCAAGCCGGTGACTGCTCTGCACAACCACCCGTAGTTTGAACAAGCATGCCCAAAGGGTGACATTTCAGTGCTTCAGCACCACATGAGAATACCAAGCAGAAAAAAGGTGAGGGTAAGTGTGCACAAAGCACTCTGAGTTGGGCCCTTCGTCTGCAAGGCCGTTTCTTCCTAATGGAGTCACTAGATATAAGTGCACCTTTGACAAAATGGAAACGTTAGTAGGTGAATCATGTTGCTCTAGTTTTATATTGTTACGATATTATGACAATCTATATTTATATCTGACTATATCATGAAGTGGAATGCGGCAGTTGGTCATCAGGGATTCGGAATCAAGCGATACTCTTCTTGCCACACACATGCGATAAGCTGTGGACATGGTATGCCTGATATTTGCCTATGTATCGAGTGACATCCTCAATAATTAAATAATGAGCAATCGCTTAGACAACTTCCAGGTAGTTACTTATTGCCAGGTACAGCATAGAACACTAGAGGTCCACGTACCTGCAGTAAGATTGTATAATATAACTAAATACATTCTCAATTCTAAGAGCAGAAATGGCTTGATGGGGTCACCTAAGCTGGCAGACAGTTGTAAGCGTGCCAGAAACGCTTAAGAAACATCTCACGACAGTCGTGGGTAACACAGTACACAATTTAACTTTCATCATGTCTCCCTCCAAGCTTTATTCAACAGTTCCACTCAATATTAAGGCGTTGCGAACAGTCAAGCTCCTTGCACCACCTCTTCCAAAAGAATGGCTGTGAAGAATATGGCGTGGTTACCGACTGTTTAGGATACTGCCTCACTGAGTCTTGACAAAACATGGTGTTAGCATGCATGCACTGTTCTTCTCGCTCTGGGTACAATTGAAAATGTGTATGCATTTGGCTTGTGAAGCGGCTTGGCATGTGAAATCAGAGATTACAGAATACTTTTAAACAAAGCGAAGGTTAACAACAATTTTATATTGTAACTGCACGTGAATCAAAACTTGTATATTTACCTACGAAAACGGGCACCATCAAGGCAGTCATCACGACAGCATACACCTCCCTCCACTTGAAGCAACGTCGAAGGTACATCTTTACTCGCATGTAGTACGTTCTAATGGAACACTTTGTACGAGCTCAATACCGGACGAACCTCAATGCACTGTCTCATGCGTCACTTAGATTCTTAGTTCTATGTAAGCAGTCATTTCTTTTGAATGGCGTGGGTAATACAAAATTGCAAAGATAAGACAAAAAGAACAATAGGTCACGTTGAAGCTGATGACTACTACTAATTGTAATTCACGTTTTACACTGGTTGACTGATATTTTATGATTACAAAATTCACACCTCCAAGGTGCAACACAATGCAGTCAGTAGATTAAAGCATGGCACTTACTGGTTCTATTTTCAATAATTCATGAGACCCAACTAAGGTCGGCAAAGAGGCTGTCGCACGATCGTCCCTAAACTCTAGTAGCTCGCAGCCAGCGCTCGGTATAGGTTGGGTCTCTTCAAACAGAATATGCACATAACATTAATGTATATAAGGTGGTAATTTTCTGGCGTGTGTATTCATGGTATAGAGCGTGATTCAGTTAGCTAAACAATCTAACAGTCATTAGTCATCACAGATAATCTTGTTTTTAACAGCCTCGAAGACGCAATAGGCGTGGCGAAACAGTTTTTAATTGGTATCAATGTTATAGAACAGAACCATGAATATTGTGGAATAGAGGGAGACTGCAATATTTCTGAATATTACATATGTGCATTTGCGAGAAATACGGTGCGTCTCTGTTGATTGCGAGGAATACTTTGCGTTTCTCGCTAGTTACGTCACGATATGTAAAGTCTAAAATGTATAATGGCAGCCTGTTTTTCAGTTGGGGAACTACAGCGCAAGCTCAACAAATGGGAAATGCACTAGGATAAACAGGGTGCTGTCAGTATTCGGAGACGGTGGCCGTTTACTTTCGCCACTGAGTCAACCATCGCCCGTTCCGAAGCTTGTGCCCAAAAGAGGGAGACAAGTTGCCTCCAAAATGCTCTTCCTAATATCGCCCCAGCTCTGAGTTATTTGGTTGGTTCCTCAAAATCTTGGCGCAACCCACTCTGGGGTATAAGCTATGATCCAGACGGCGACTTGCTTATAAAGCTATTTCACTTCTTGAGGAAATGGGCTGAAAATGAATTCTTTAGTCATTGCCCGTACTGAATAAAGAAACCCTAAAACAATAGCATAAACAAAAGACACACACATACACACACACACACACACGCACACGCGCACACACACACACGCACACACACGCACACACACACACGCGAAGACGTCTGTGCCTGTAACAACTGAACTGAACAACTGATCCCCGGAAGTGACAAGTCTAACTTCCATATGAGTTCTTCTAGTAGTCTTATTCTTTGAGTTTCAAATTGTCGGCACGTGAAAAAGAAGTGCTCCAGAGATTCACTCTCATTACAGTAGAGGCATAAAAGCAACTGTGTGAGGCCCGACCTCTGTAGGTAAATGTTCAGTGAAGGGGCTCGAAACGCACCCTTGTAATTACTATTTCCTCTTTCCTAGATGACCACCATCTGTTCTTCCAAGAGAAACTTGGCCGTAGAAAGTCTGATAAAAACAAATAGGATCTTTTTTTAAGTCATTGGTTGTTGCACGCTTTTCAATACGTGCTCCTGTGATATACTCCATCGTAGGCGAAACAGGAACTTCCCGAAATGATACTGCTAGTGGATCTGCATGCTCATTGCGAGCTAAACCTCTATAGTCTGGTACCCACACCAGTCGAACGAGTAGCACATGTGTAGAAAGCAGCGAGTATAGTACGCGAAAAGTTAGGTGCATTTAAGGTAGCACAGACAGAGAAGCAATCTGTTATAAAAAAAAACACCGCTGATGAACAAGGGGAAAATTTGCGCAATGCTAGGACTATTACCGTTAGCTCAGCTTGGTAAATAGGAGTGGAGTCCGGTAATAGAATTCTTTTTCAAACATATGCTATAAGAAAGCCTTGAACCACAGCCATGTACAGCTTTTCCCTATTATTATGAGAGGTTTTAAGTGCGGAAACCTCAATGTGATCAGGCAGCATCGCGTGGCAGTAGGTTTTGAAATAGTCTTCAACAGCTGTTGGGTGTAATGGATAATTTCGATTCATGTACGACATAATTTCTGCTCGTGCTAGTGCCGAGTAATAAATCCTAAAATAGTTAGATCACTTGAAGGGTGTTGTAACTGGCCTAATGAGATGCTTTATGTTGCGACTTTGTTACATTTAATTAGGCATAAAATGCAGAATGTAAATTACCTGAGAATTCATTTTTAGTGATTACTCAAGATTAATTAGGTGGACAATAATAGTGCATAACATACATCTTGATAATAAACTTTAGCAACACGTTTGGTAGATGAACTGTCATAGGTTTCTCGATCAATAATTCACGATTAACTGACAAATCACATTAACTGCCACAGCGAAAATTGTGACCCATCAAATGCTATCCTTCACTTTTGGAATGCGCATGCGTAATTTCTTACAGAGTGGGCTATAGAGATTTTTGCGTACGCTTTGTTTGCGTTTCGACATGCTGGTTTCAAATTTGGAAATGTCACCGGCGTATTTATTGCAGCCACGAGGTGCAAAAAGTAAGATTGCACTATCAAAGAACAAAATTGCTTATTTCCTGCTTTATTTTAAAAAGTCAAGTGAAAAAGTGATGCCAATTTTATTTATCATCAAAGTGACATCCAGGGCAGAAAATTTATTCACAAATATACCGTAGAACAAGACATTTGGCAGCCACACCTGGTCAGAATTTGTTTAAGGCGAAGCATTCAACGAGTAATTGCCTGTGATGCCATGAATTGTCAGTAAGCATGCACAGAGAAGGACGTAAAAGGGAACCGTTCTTCTCTAATCGCGCTTGATCACAATTGCTGGATGCAAACCAAATCGCCCACTAATGTGTTTTAGCAATGTCTGTGCTGCGTATTTCGGCTCTGGGGCAGGCGCTATGAGTTAAACTGGCGTGTTATCTCTCGTGAGTTTTGCAGTTGTGTGCACATTGGGAGCTTCCAAGGAGAGCCAACTACACTGGGCATTACAGTGCCACTTATGGCCAGATTTCTAGTAAGCAGTCGCGTTGTAATACGAACGTCAGTATTATTGAAACAGGCTGCATGATATGGTGTGATGATTGATGATGTGAATACACTCGTTAGCGTATTCCTAAGGTGAACAATCTTACATGGCTGTCATTATTTTCTATCGTGTGCAGTCAAGCTGTAATCGAACTAAAGTAATCAAACTGAAGCTTTAGCTCCCACCAAGTGACCAGTTAGTTCATAGAATTCACCCGATCATGATTATCGTGTGGGCAACTTGCATATCATTACTTTAGGTAGTAACAGAATGTGCATATTTAATGCCCCGTCGCAACACGGTGACTCGCAAACATTCCAAAGAAGGTTATAAAACGAAAAGCGCAATAACGCGACACGGTATATAATTAGCAAAAATGGCCAACATTCAGACAGTTGCATATACACTCGTTACCAACGAATGATTTTCTTTAAACAAGGCACATATGATATGCTACATCTGCTTTAAAACAATAAAAATAAGGCATGGAAACATCCTTACCGTAGCATTGAATGAATCATCGGTTTCTCGCATTTTGCGCAGGCACTGTTCATTTCTCATGTTCTGCTGCACGTCCTCAAGTATCACAGTGCTTGGGCAGCTGCGGCTCAACAAATAACGAGCAGCCGTCAACCTATGTGAAACTACAATGTGAAAAAAAAACTTCCGGAACTCTTCAGGAATGGAGTAAGCGATAAAATGGCAAAAAACGAAGGTAGGCGTTACTTACAAATTTTCTATATGTTTCGCGTGTTGCTTGAATTTTTTGCCCTTATTAACTTCAGGGCCTGCATTCACACGAAAAACCGTCTTGAAAGATGAAGCTCGCATAGTTTATGCTTGACGCTATTATTCGCTATAAAATCCTTGCTGCGATGCATACGTGCGTGTGTTCATGGGAGGGCCATTATTCGTAACGCTGCGTGTTAAAACATCCAAAAAATATGCTCACGGGAACTAGTGCTCATGAGAGCATTTTTTTACTGCGGAGTCTTGAAACTTCATTCATATTTCTACAACTCCTGTCTTTTATGATCTGCTTCTTAAAATTAATTAGTACATCAGCAAGACTATTTTCTCCCCTGTTTAATCATTGTGTTGCCTGCCACGAGAATGCTATAGAGCACTACAACATGCTAGATATTTTTGAGAGCCTAATATCAAGAAATCACCGCTCATTTCCAAGTTGAGCCGTATTGTGCCTTATTCTTGCACAATGATTTTCTTAAGCAGAAACAGAAATGCCATTGTAACAATATTGCTTTTAAAATGCTTGATAATTTGGACCAGGTATTTTTATGGCATGCAAAAAAGCAACACACAAGTATATCTGAATAATTTTGTGATATTTATGGGTTTCCTGCTACATGTTTCAAATGTACTCATTCATTGCAAACCCACAAAAAGGGCCACTAAGCATCACTAATATCATGAACAGTCCATTCGATACACCGTTTCCACCATGATGAGCAACAAGACTAACAGAAAAAAGGTATGGTAACAAAAAAGGCGTTTCTTCATTGTACTCATCGTTCTGCAGAAGCGATTAACAAAAAAATATTCTGGCTAGTTGGTTAAGATGCATATTTTATGACATGCGACTCCTAGCGTCAAGAATAAACTAAACCAAAAGGAAGTAACCAATTTCCACAGCAATTTCTTGGCGACTTTCACAGAGAAATTTCATTACTGCATTCAATAAAAGAGTAGATAGCTTTTCTATAATTTTCTAACAAATATATTATTAATCAAAATCGTCAGTTTGAGCACCATTGGTATAATCAAATCACTGTATTGCTTTACTGATTTCGCTTTTGGCCACATTAGCCGCACGACGCCTACTGATAGAACTATTACGACGACAATGAGGACGACGGCAGGGGGTAGACCAAGGCGGCATCGCTGTAGAAGGCATGCCTTGTATCACATTCTTTCTATTGTGGTAGCGATGTAAAGAACAATCCCGGTGGATTTTGTCTATTGCCGCCACCGACATGTTCCTCCCACATTTATGAATCCCGCGCATCCAGCGTGGGATTCATCCCCCCCCACACACACGCACGCACACGCACACACATACATATACATATGAAAAAGCTGTACGCTTGAACTCTTCATTTGTCACCGTTTCAATTGGAGACTGATAGATATATAAGCTCTTCGGCAGTGTCCACGACTAAAGTCGGTGCATGGCCATGCACGAAGAAAAACGTACTGTAATGTGGCGTACGTAGTATGGCAGCATAATTCGTGAACATGACGTAGAGAAGCATAGTGCCCCAGTTTTTGTGGTCTGTAGTTCATGCCGGAGAAAGATCAGTGAGAACGCTCTGCCAGGTAATTTGTTTGCGGATGATATGCTGATAAGGTCTTGTGACCGGAAGACACCAGCAAGGACATGGGAAAGGATTGTCTTGCCACGGTCACTAGGAGCTTACGCGGGTGCCATGGCACGCACAGGACAAAATTGGCGACTTCAGACATAGAACCAGAAGGAGAAGCCACTGTCAGTGCGCAGCGAGTAAGGTAATCGAGGGCAGAAACAATCTAGTGGTAACTGGCCGACGTAAGCGGGAGGTGTCCGTATAAGTCTATGCCAATGAATTCAAAGGGAGTGGATAGATATTGTAGAGATTGCAACGGCAACGCGGGAGGAGGCGTGGTATGTTTTTTGGTGCTGGTGTAAGACGCACCAATCGATGTACTTGGCTCCACAAGTGCAAAGGCCAGGCCAGTAGCAGCAAGCCTCGATGCGGTTGTAAGTCTTGTGAAAACTGAGGTGGCCAGCTGTCGCATCATCATGAAACGCATGTAAAACCAGGACACGAAGTGAGCGAGTGACGACCGGAACATTGGTTACGTTGAAGATGGTAAATTTGCCGACATAATTTTCCCTCTTGCAGTTCAAAACTGTCAGGCTGTCCTCTTAAGCAGCTGTTTAGAGCACAGGATAAGCGAGTGAGGCGATCAATGATAGTGCGGCAGTGTGTGTCTCCACGTTAAAGCGATGTGATATCTGTGGGTGGAAGAAGGTCAGGGACAAACAGATGGAAGGCGACAATTGGGCGTTTGGCGAGAACGGGCTACACGACAAAGAGTCAACATCTTGCTGTTGCCGAACCGACCAATATGTCACACTGTAGTCATATTCCTTAGGATTTTGCACCCAACGGCCAAGGCGTTCCGACAAGTTCTCGAGAGTCGATAAGCAAGACAGAGCACGGTGCTCAGTCACGATTATGAAATGCCGGCCTTATAAGTAGGGGCAAAACCAGTGCGTGGACCACACGATAGAGAGGCTTCATGATTTGTGATGCTGTAATTTCACTCAGGAGCTGAAAGAGTACGGCTCACGTAGGCCGTACTCTTCACAAGCGTGGGTCCTCTGAAGCAAGACTGCACCAACACCAAGCCCACTTGGGTCAGTTAGGAGGACAGTAGGTGCTGCAGGGTTCAAATAACGAAGCATTGGTCATTATATAAGGCATCACCTGAGAGTGTGAAAAGCGGCTTTGCATTGATTCGTCCAACCAATAGGTGCTCACGTGGTGAGAAGTTCTAGCAGTGGAGCTGCGATACTAGCGAAAGTACACGCAATGCGGCAGAAGTACAAAGCTTAGCCAAGGAAGCTGCGAAGGTCTTTGGAAGTGACTGGTGTAATAGAGTGCCGTGGCAACATTGTTGCGATCAGGATGAGTGCCATGTTTCATAACGATGTGCCTCAATGCTTTCATGTAGCGGATGGCAAACCGACATTTCCTAAAGTTGAACTGGAGACTGGTCTTCACTAGACACGTTAGAACTTCATCTAGCCGTTCCAGGTGCTGTGAAAAGCTGGATGAAAAGATGAAAACGTCGTCCAAATAGCTAAGGCAGGTATTCTAGTCAGGCCGTGTGGTACCACATCTATCATTTATTCAAATCTGTCAGGGGCATTGCATCAATACAATCCGTCATTCTGCTGATAGGCGATGTACACGCTACAAATGTGTAAAGCATTTTGTGCACGGTGTTTCTGCTGTGGTTGACGACAAAGAACAACAAGCACGTTCCCGACCACACGTTCTCTTTGGGTTGGTGCTAATATACCAAGGAGAGCCATAATCATCATCAACATATACATCATCATCATCATCATCATCGCCCCGCCGTGGTGGTCTTGTGGCTAAGGTACTCGGCTGCTGACCCGCAGGTCACGGGTTCAAATCCCGGCTGCGGCGACTGCATTTCCGATGGAGGAGGAAATGTTGTAGGCCCGTGTGCTCCGATTTAGGTGCACGTTAAAGAACACCAGGTGGTCGAAATTTCCGGAGCCCTCCACTACGGCGTCTCTCAACAACGTATGGTGGTTTTGAGACGTTAAACTCCACTTATCAATCAATCGTCATCATCATTACATTCTCTTCCTGCCATGTATTGAAACGAACGTGAAAGCGCCCTCGCCTCGCAAAAGTCGACTCCAATGCAGATATTAAGTGAGCCCTAGGCAAATTTGAACCAACAAGCAAGTTCATGCTCGTCCTCTGTATAACTTTCTTGGTTAGTTTCTCAACATATCGGCGCAACCCAATCTGGCGCATAGGCCATGTATGGGAAGGCGCCATGTTTATTAAGCTAATTTACTTTTTCAAGAGAATGGTTGAAAATGATATCATCGGTCATTACAGGTAACACTTCAAATTGTAAGATGTACAACTGTGCGCATGTATCATGCGTCCTTTTTTTTGAGCAGCGCGTTAAGTGTCGCCATTTGAACATTATTGATCCGCACTTGTCGTGGGTGTTTTTTATTTGCTGAGGCGGAACAATTGCAGGCTATTTAGGCCAGGCCTATTCAGCCTGCTGCAACACCACAACCGGATTTCAAGGACCGCAATTGAGTAATAATAAAGGCAAAATAGAATCCAGAACTCATCACAACATACGAGGCATTTAATGAAATCCTTCATATCTTCCGCTCTTTTGTGCAGTCATCCTCTCTTGTGTGTTGTACATTTTCCCTTGAATCTGCTTAATACGACCAACAAATCATGGTATGTACCACAAACGTGTTGAAACAGATATACATGCGTGAATGGGTGTGTGATTCAACTCTCGCAGTTCCTCGCCCACTCACCGTAATTCACTTCGTGAAGATGCGTAGATTTTTGGGTGACTTGTTTTCCAGAGTATTGGCGTAAAATGGTTCGCAGCTTCAAGAACATGTGTCACAGCAATCGGCCAAGGCCCGCTATGGTCCGCTCGATTGAACAAAGCTCTCTTTATTGAGTCTGTACGTTCCAGCGAAACTGTTTTCGGTACAGCTATTCTATGGCTTTCGGCGTACTCTGGCCCACAGTGTGGAAAAAGCAGATTTAACAGAGAGGATAACCAATTTTTATAAATTATTTCTATGATTTTATACTACAACTTCAATGAATAAAAGAAACCGACCTTTTAGACGCAGCTAATGCTCTATACTACCCTATATGTATACCGTGCCACGCTGGAAACGGGCTGCTATTAGTATTGCCAGAGCAGACAACGTTTTGCAGCGCTGCGCCTACCTCGCGTACATGGGGTGTGCAACTGTGATATCGGAAGAACGATTTCATCTTTCGTAGATGTCTTCATTGGCCATAACTTATTTAACTATCGCTGGGCCTGCTGCTCTCTTTAGAGCTCGCAGGGGCTGCTTGTGGGGCAAGGAGCGCTTGATAGTCAGCCTGTCCTGCGTTTTTCGCGTTTTAAGAAAGGCAATCGTTTTTCACACAATATTTTTTGGTAATGGGCCAAAAACTTCCTACACCGAAAAGCAGGCGTTACCAGAAGTTACCAAATGGTTGAAGCGGATACCAAAAGCGAATACAGTGAAGAAAACCTAGGTTACTTTGGTTTATTGTGGCCAGGAGGTGGAAAGTCATTTTAAGGTCTGTTTATCGCAGACGCCAGCATTAATGGTCTGGTTTCGATGAGTGACACGTTTTGCACTCTCTAATAAGGGATCTTCACAGGCAGTTCACGTCCCCTCAGGAGTACGGCACTTCCACGTGAGTGGGAGCTTTATGCGCAACGGCTCTTGCTCCAGCACCAGCAAGCGCGTTGCCTGCCACTGCTGAGTGACATGAAAATTACCAATGTGCGGTGACACAAAGTAGCCGTTGTACGTGCCAAGAAGTCTTTAGCATGCGTGTCTATTGCTACCATTTTAAGCTACCTTTGCAGCTTTGACAGTTACGCAAACAAAATATTTTTTCGTTTCAGCCAATGTCGCCGTAGTGTTGGCGTTTTCGATTGTGTTATATAAAAACAGTTGTCACTGAAATAAAGCATAACCAACTAATCTTCATAATTAGTTCGCTTTAACCAACAATTCATTATATCACTTCACGTTGCAACAAGGTTTAGCTCCATAATGGTACTAATATTGCTGACGTGCCTGATGCAATGGTACTATTTGGTCCACCTGGAAAGTGGTTCATAGAAAACTTAGTCTCAAAATTACAAAAAAAGAAATGTATACTCGCTGTAGTTGCATGCCATATCTTGTCTCTATCGTCTTTCTAATCACTGGAAGGAGGAAAAGATGTGCTTGCAGCACGTGACAATAGTTTCTAACACGGTTTGGTGTGCATCTGTAAGTTTATGAGGAATGGTGCTTCTAAAAGTTAGTCACACTTTTTGAAAGAAACAGTGAGTCAACCCTGCTCACTACACACGCAACTGATGAACTCTTACTGTGACCTCAATTCGTACAAAGTTGTTCATCCCCAGTGACAGCGATTTTTCTCGGCGAACATCTTTAGGCTTCATACTCACTTTTTTTTAATTTACTTGCTCTCTTCTCTGTCACTACCTCATACTGCGGCATAATTCTCGAACAGTATTTACATACTTCACTCATATTCTTACCAGTAAATAAACACGCAGTAAGCAATACTCACTTTACTACTCCGTGATCATAGGCAACCACAGGTGAACATGCCTTTCAATAATGTTCAGCTTGTGCAGCCAAGACCAACTTGCTCTGTTAGAGCACTGTTTGTAGAGCTAATAAATCAATAATAATGATGCTAATAGCTCTATAAGATCAGGCAAAATACATTCCTGCAAAATGCTTCTTGCTCTTTGTAAATATAGTTACGTTGGCTCAATCATACAGCAATGAAAGCTCTTTTATAGCGTGTTCTAGATGCACTCCCATTTTCTCCGCCATCCAGCAGCTCACATGTGATAGCAGCGACTCGTTTCGTGGAACACACAGTTGATTGAAGAAGCCTTGCATGTGGAATCCAAAACGTCAATATACTTTGCCCAACACCTACTTGTCGGTGTTCAATCTTCTTATCTCTATGAGTTGTTTCAGTAAAAGGTCATGAAATCGTCGATTAACTCCAAGGCTCGTTTATTATAGTGTGATGTTTATTTAAAAAGAGCACTCTGAACGCCAAATAACCCACCTCTGTATTGTTTTTTTACCATTGCGGCAATTAAAAAGGTAGCTCTTGGTCGCTAATACAACGGCCTCAAGTGTGAATAGATTTCTGTGTTGCTAAACGCAATATCCATTGTTGCATACCTGAAAAAAAGTATATACAAATATGAGCTGGCAATTAAGTCGCGTAGCAATGTAATAACGTGAAAATTATAAATGGCACTATGCAATACACATTGCCCCTCGGATCACCACAGGTATACATATGGCCAGTATAATTCAAATTGCGTGGAACAATGCTACGGGGACTGGCGTTTCAGAACTCGTACCTTTTGCGAAGAACGAAGGAATGCCACTGTTAAATTCAATATCAGTACAACATTACTGCAACTCAGTACATTTACGAAAAAACGGCCAATTAAGGGGCGTTCTTTAGTGCTGAGTGTAGGGCTGTGTAGTAGCACGATGGCTCGCTGTTTGACGTTCTCAGGCTGCGAGTCAGTAGTTTTCGATGGATGAAAAAAGAGCAAACTTCTGCTGCCAAATCTGGCGACACGGCTTAAGTATCTGTTGGGGAGGGGAAACATATTGAAAGGAATAGTGGAACAATAAAAAAAGTGGGAACACTCACGGTGTAGAAACAAGAAAAAGAAAGAGAGAACAGATATGGAAAACGTGACAGCTTTGCTGCAAAGGCGAATCAATGAACACAATAGCAACAAATTCGAAGGTCACGCGTCGATTGGAAAGCAAATCGAAACGTGCCCCGCGTTTCTCACGCACAAATAACGCACTACACGTACTCACAGGTACAGATGCACGTGAATAAGTGTCTCAGTTGTTACTTCGCTGTGTTTGAGAAGCGTGCGCTTTTCGCAAACGGAAAGTGCAATGATTGCAGTGACCTTTGTGCGCCCGGTAACTACAACTAAATTGTTTCAGGTAAAGCCCGAGGCCAGCCGAGACGTACGATTTTCCCCTCCTCCCCCCCGCGAGATAAGGGCGCGTGAGGGAGAGTCACCACCCTTCTCTAAGCGGCGCAAAGTTCACATGGCAGATTAGAGAGCACCCCGCCGCGCGATGTGACGACGCACGCTTATTGCGCCATCTTGCTGGTAATGCAGAAAACACAATTCCCCTCAAAATACCCCTCAGCAGCGGTAAGTGGTAGTTATAAATAGCTTGCCGTTTGAACATTGAAGGATGTGCTCCTTGGTGGCACAGTGGTTAACGTCTCACATTCACGATTCAGAGGACCCAAGTTCGATTCAGCTTACCGGGGGCTTTTTCTAGGTCTTTCTTTCATATATATATATATATATATATATATATATATATATATATATAGAGAGAGAGAGAGAGAGAGAGAGAGAGAAACGTATTCATTATGTTGAGTGACGCTGACGCCAACGCCGGCAGCAAAATCCATCCGAGAGTGTCCATGTAATTGCTTTCGCAATAAAAGGGGTAAACGGTCTGAGAGAACTACTCGGTACCAAGAGTTCACGGACGGTGGGCCAATCGGCCAGAACTTTGCTGACACCGACGATCACACACAACGCAACCGTTCAGTTGGAAAGCCACCGAGCGAGTCCCCCTCTCACACTTTTGTGCGCGGGCGGTTTCATTCGGGCATGTCTGCCGTTCTTTGCCGCTCGGTTTGAAGGCGTGAAAAAGTGCACACAGCTTGCAGATTGAGAAGAGCAGGGCAGATGGGTGAACGCGTCGGGCGCTAAAATATAGAATTCTTTAATCGTCATTTCTGAGGGCACCGATGCTGCAAGAAGTATTTTAAAGTGCTCTTCATTGCTCTGTTAAAGGTCCTGGAATCGCTTAGCCTTCAAAATAGAAAAAGAAGTTGTTTGAATTACATAGGAATGAACTCTGGGTGACTGACATGTTCATTCTATCGGAAATTGTACACTCAGGCCAGAAATGACAAAGGATTTCACCTCGTGTTCATCTTTTGTACCTACACTTTTCATCTGGTATCTCGAAAACATTGCGTCTTGAAGGCTTTTCTGGAACGTTACTGATCAACTGCAGCTCTTCTTTAAATGGTTACTCAACAGACTCCCAAAAACACAAAAAAGAGCGCAATATTCTTTCCTGATATTTCTCGAACTTCTTGGCGCACTACTGTGACGTAGACAGCATTCTCCATGACGTCTGCAGCATACATGCTCTCGAGTCTTTAATATGCTTGAAATATCACATGTGATTTGTCTCCTTCACTGCTTGGACATGCGGCCACCCATCTGTTCTTCTTTGTCTCGCATGAAAATTGCGCACAATCAACCGATCAAACTTTATTTTGTGTGTTTACAACTGCGCAAGCGACAATAACAGCGTGCAGCCGAGAAGTGCAAAATCCTGATAGGCTCTAGCGCTTAGTCATATTGTTCACGTACATTGGAGAACTAAGGAGCGAGGAGGGTGCATCTTGTGTATGAAGGAGAGGAGAAAATAACCTTCTCGTCCTTGCACGTGAGGTGGGGAGTGGCCCTTTAAGTTTGTGCTCCAAACGATTAATTTACTAGTGGCAGTTGGATTTCATCTTTTAGCGATGCAATTTTCACATGCAAATTTGTTGGCAGAACTGAACGAAATTTGTGTGATTTTCTGGTTCTAAACGGGAAGATAAATTTTTTATCATGCTTCAAAATAAACTTTTTTCTAATAATACACACAAAATTTAAGATACATTTCTAACTTATTCTACCCACTGAACTTGGCGAGAAAATAGTTGGTTATGAAAGTGAAATTTACTGCGTAATTAGGTTCCGATAGTCACAAGAAAAATCACGAAAAATTCACCTTGCAGTTCCTGTCACCTCCACAATCCAACCATTCGGGAGCTTTCGTTTCAAACGTCGACTCAACCGTTCCGTTTGCTTTCACGTGGCATGTCAGTACGCATGAACCGGGGATTTGCTGCATTATGATTAAGGACAATGCACACAGAAGAGAAAGTCACATTGATGTTATAGCGTTTTATATAAAATCTACGTTTTAATATTACTTTCTCGATATAAACTATAAAATTGTCCTGTGCATTTTATTTATGACGCGTTACTTCATAATCACATAGATGATCTGTTAATGTGCTAAGTATACCAGTATGTTATACCAACAGAACACAGCTGCAGTCGAAAGAAATCATGAACGATGATGCTACACTGGAAAGTTCTTCAATCAGTTTATCCTTAAGATAATATTAGTGCTAATATGATTACTAAACTACTATATTTATATAAAATACAATAAATATTATTACCAATATAAGTAATATTACTTATGCTTTGGTGATTATGATAAGTGCACAACAACTGTGACCTGCATTTCCGAATTTGACAACAGGAACAACCTAACTTAAACATCTTGAATGAGATAAAACGGAATAAGGAAAACAACTGTATGATGTATGACGCACGAAATTAAACAGTAGAAACTGTGTGATGTATGACGCACCAAATAAAACAAACTATGTCACAATTTGTAGAAATAATCTGTTACCTCGGTTTTATTCCAAAATATGCAATCAGGAGCCGATATATTGTTGAAATGAAAATGTTGATTTGCATTTTGCTTTAGCATCTCCAACGGCACACTCTGGCGATTATTTAACAAGCAAGTGCTAGCATTGTCTGTATTGCTTATCACAATCTTATAGCAGTGCAAAACGCTAATAATGCGTGTACCAATTAAGGGCCCAAAGGCTAAGCCTGGTCTCGGAGCACCATGGAACAAAATAACGCGAAAGAAGTGGAGTGGCCTGTACTAGTCAGAAGAAAAAAATAGCAGCATATCCACGGAGTGAATGATGGAGAGTGGGGCGAAGCATTCGTCCGTCCATGCGTCCGTCTGTGTGACCGTCCATGCGTCTGTTTGTGCGCCCGTCCCTGCGTTCTTTCGTTAATCCGCCCCTGCGTCCGTTCATGCGTCCATCCATGCATCTGTTTGTGTGTCCGTTCGTTCATCTACTCAACACTCCAAGTCCCACCATCTCGCATCTTTTTATCATATATTCCCCATATAGAAGCACCGCCATTCAGTGGATATTCCAAGGACTAAACGAGAGGTGGCACACGCACACTTTCTTACGGCCTGCGCTTTGGGTCCACTTCCCACCTTTAACCACCTCGAGTTCATGGTATATTCTAGTTCACTGTATTCATGGCACTGCGACCAAACGCTCGCTAAACCTTTCGAAAACCAAGGAGGTTACGCCCAGCGAGTATAACGTAGCAACCTTTCCCTGTCAGATAGGGCTCAATTTACATGCCAATGGCTGCTAATGAGAAATGAGAGACAGAAGAATTCGGCTTTTACTTTCTTACGGCTTGCGCTTCGTATCTACTTCTCATTTTTAACCACCTTGAGTTCATTCATGGTATATACAAGTTCATTGTATTCATGGCACTGCGGCTCAACGCTCGCTAAACCTTTCTAAAGCTAAGGAGGTTACACCCAGCGAGTATAATGTAGCATCCCTTTCTTGCCCGATAGTGCTCAATGTACATGCCAATGGCTGCTAATGGGGATCGCAGCGTGCGCGTTGACTAAAAGACGAATGCTCATGCCTCTCATTCCCCATTAGCAGCCATTGGCATGTACATTGAGCACTATTTTTTATTGTTAAACAACGCACAGAAGAAATCTCTCACTGGCACCACCTTGGAGGTCAAGTGTTTTACCTATTTCGGGTATGTGCCACTGGTGGTTACATACGAGGGACGCCAGAGCCACGCCATAAGGAGCTTCGCCCCTAAAAGAAACGCACGTGAAACTCAGACGAGAGAAGAGATGAACAAGGCACGACAACAGTGCTACGCAGTGCTGTTGTGCCTTCATATTGTGTCCTTTCAGGAATTTGCGTTGCGCCCCGCCGCGGTGGTCTAGTGGCTAAGGCACTCGGCTGCTGACCCGCAGGGCGCGGGTTCGAATCCCGGCTGCAGCGGCTGTATTTCCGATGGAGGCGGAAATGTTGTAGGCCCATGTGCTCAGATTTGGGTGCACGTTAAAGAACCCCAGGTGGTCTAAATTTCCGGAGCCCTCCACTACGGCGTCTCTCATAATCATATAGTGGTTTTGGGACGTTAAACCCCACATATCAATCAAGGAATTTGCGTTGCTTTTTCCTCTTATAAGCACGAACTAACTTGCCCAAGCCTACACTTTAGCTGTACTAGTAATTGCCATTCATCACAAACAGTAGGACGTGAGGAGGAACTTTAACCGTAACTGAGCACAGTGTCGCAGTAGAGTTTTGCCCTGATATACCAAATTTTTAAAAAATGGGGTTATGAAGAACAAGAACACAGTATATAAGAAGAGGTTTGGTTTGAAGAGCAGATCGCGATAACCTGGTTGATCGTTGGAAAATTTGGAATAGTCACATGCTCTGTTGAAATGTACGAAAGGGTTTTTTCGCGACATTTTTTTATGTTCTGTGGGTTGCTTCTAAAATTTATTTGGCATTTGAAGTTGCAGGGCTGGTCGGTGTCCTTTCGCTGGCTTAGTAAAGTCTGTTGGTCCATATTTTGCACTTTTTTGATGAGGTCATTCATAATAGCTCGTGGGTATTCTAGATATAGGTGTACTTCGCGCATACGTGTGCTGTTTTGGTGGAAATTATCAGTGCAGGAGCCCATTTGTCAATTATATATTGCTCGTTGGGCGTTACTATTGCAAGAACACGAATTCGAGGTCTGTTACAAGAGTGGTCTGTTATGCCGACGCCGATTGCCTTTCACGGCTTCCCCGTCCGACAACTGAGTGTGGCGCTGACAGCTTTGATGAATATTTGGCAGTAGCGGTTGCTCCATTTCCTGACCTAACAACTTTTCGAGCAGAGCAATGCAGTGACAACAGTCTGACTTTTATTTATTTCCGGAACGAATGGTCAACGTGGTTTCGTCGTGAAAGATGACGTTCTTTGCAAACAGAATTATTCCTGCGTCAGCCCTCGTGCACTTTCAGGTCTGCCTACAAGTTTTCGAAAACACGTATTTCGAGCTATGCATGACGAACCAAAATCGGGCCATATGGGTTTTTCTAGCACATTTAATCGCACGCAAGAGCGCTTCTTCTGGCCGAATATGCATAAAAGTGTGACTGCGTACGTTGCGAGCTGTGAGCAATGATAACGCTACAAGCGTCCTACAACTCCGCCAGCCGGACTACTTCATCCCATTGCACCCTCACGTTCACCATTTGACGTCGTCAGTGTTGACCTGCTCAGCCCTCTTCCACGTTCAACGAACGGCAACCGATGGATTATTATAGGCGTTGACTACCCCACTTGCTACGTCAAAACTGCGGCGATTCCTGCGGCAACGACCACTCAAGTTTCACAGTTCATGCTGACGCACGTTATATTGTGCCATGGATTCCCCCGTGTCATCATCAGTGATCGCGGGTGGCAATTTGTTGCCGATATAGTTGAAGATCTCCTTCGTCTTGCTTCATGCCATTTTCGTCACGCTACGCCGTATCATACGCAGGCTAATGGTTTGACGGAACGAACTAATAGGACTCTCGTCAATAAGATTTCCATGTATGTTGATTCCAGACAAAAAACATGGGACACCATCTAGCCATTTACGATTTGCGCCTACAGCACTGCACAGCACGAAACAGCGAGATACAGTCATTTTATCTACTGTACGCATGCCAACCACGCACAGCTATTGACACTATTCTTTTTTTTTTTTCGAGACCAATCAACTTGCTCTTGCGAAACCATTTCCCGTGCAGGAAAGGCCTGGCGCATCGCCTGTCTTCGAATTTTCGTTTCCCAGAAACGTTCTAAAAACCGTTATTAAGGAAATCACCGGCGTTTATTGTTTCAGAAAGGGGATTTGGTGTGGCATTGGATGCCACTTCGCAAGTGCGGCCTTTCCCATAAGTTCCTGGCCAACTACACTGGTCCGTTTGTTCATTTGTTGTCCTGGAACGTTTCAGCGATATGACGTACGTCATACCTCGGCTGTTGTCAACTGGCCGCCACTCAAGCAAGGCCAACGTCGTCCATGTTGCCTGTTTAAAACGCTTTCATCACCGCAATAAAGCCTAACTTGCCTGATGGGCATTGTTTGCAAATGGTGAATTGCTACGATAATGAGGGGACGCGTGGTAGAAGAGAAAAACGAAGTAGGCACGAGCGGTGATCTTCCAGAATCCTAGACCCTCGCATTCATCATCTCTTGTAAATAGAGGCATCTCACGTCGTTAGGACAACTATAATGTAATTTTGAAGAAAGAAAAGTAAGTGAAAAGATAACTTGCTGTGGACAGGAACCGAAACTGTGACCTTCGAATAACGCGTTAAATCCTATACTACTGAGCTACCATGGCGGCTATCCCCCCAGCCACTTTATTGGGTATAAATGGGAATTGAAACGTGGGAGTGTCAGTCAGCGCCCCCAGTAACTATGGTCGCGAGTGTGGCACACTTTTTATGATCCTGTTTGGCGTCACGGAGCACGTGAACTTATTACGAGCTGGCAGCTGAGCAATAGTCTCTCGTATACATCCTAAAGACACCAAGTCTGCCAGTACGAGACCCTCGTTAATCAATAACGGAAAGAAGCGTATATTTTGGGGCTCCCCTTTACTTTTTTGGCATTATTGTCTGCTGGGTCTCAATATTATTGTGTTAAAACACAAAAAACGAGCCCTTAAGTATACACTTCTTCCCCATATATATATATATATATATATATATATATATATATATATATATATATATATATATATATATATATATATGCGTGTGTATGTGTGTGTGTGTGTGTAGGTGTATGTATGCCACAAAAACACATGACTTATAAATATACTTTCCTACTCAAAGAATTGAATTGCGACCTCTCGCTGCACAGCGTGCATCACTAACCATTCAGCCACAGCACCACACGCAGCAGCTCGTTCACTCACGTGTGTAACGCCGTATGTATGTCCGTACGAACTTGCCGCAGCACGTTCTCCTCCCCGCAGGCGTTGAAGCAGTGCCAAGTAGGCCAAGTATCAACTGCGCGTTGATGTCACGCCCCCCTCACATGCTTCCCTCACCAGTGCGCGCGGACGTCACTCCCTTCCTCATCCACAGCACGCTCGCCACAGCGCCCACAGCTACTGGCTTCTCTGCCCACTCGCAACCCACTTCTTTCTGACTTCACCCTCTCCACCACCCGCAACGCTCGACTGCACATCGGCTGAAACACTGTTCTGGCTCGTTTATCTGCGATCAAACTTACACAAAACCAAAAGAAACGTTTACTAGAGTGACCGCTACACCGAGTTCCACTTCGCACCGTTCTTGCAGCAGCTGCGTCAATGCCCGTTTCAACCAAGTCAACGCGTATGCAACACTGCTACTTCCCATCCTATCAGGCTTCCCTTCAGAGAGATGGTCCATAATTTTTACATATGTCCTCCTATGATACAGTCGCCACGTGGTGTTAACGTGATTTGTAATGAAGTGTCATTTATTGAAGTTGACTTATGTAGCAGTGTCCAGGGCCATTCTCCTCGCTAGCACAAGCGCTACTATCAGCCTACTCCTTCTCGTGTTGCTACTATCCATGTTGCCGTTTTCATTGTTTTCCCACTGTAAGAGCTCGTTATATGAGACATGTGCAATGGCTCGACATATGTTTGTGTGCGCAGCATTTGTACATCTCTTTAGATCATTTCGCAACTTTTTCTTCAATAAAAATTACTACACAATCACTTTCCCTCCGAGTGTTTGGCAGGACATCAATTCCCAAAGTACGTGAGGCCTGCTGAATTTTAAGTTCAGATTTATTTTTCGACAAACAAAAAGACTGACACGGGCATTTCTTTGTACAAAATAAAAGAATACCTCAGCATTTTTCTTCCGGGGTCAATCTAACAACCAATACTGTAGCCATCTTATTTGGCAAATTTTTGTGGAGACTATTGACCAAAAAGGAACGCCACATGAAAAAACGCTGCAGAGGAAGTTTTAGGTCGACTTGCAAAACACTCTATTATAAAGCTTGAAAATGGATATCTATTCAGCATTTGTGTTGTTCTGCCTGCTAGAGATTTCAACGAAATAATAATAAAAAACTACGTGCCTTCCTTACTCCAGTGCCTATGCGCAGCGTGATTGCAGTGCTCCAACGTTAAGCGCACAAACGATACGCTTTTATGTAGCTGCTTTATGACAGTGACGAGGAGATGGAGTGGTTATCGTTTATGTGCCGCTTGTGAAATGTCCGTCTTCGCAGAGCCACCGCCATCATTGCTGTGCTGCCCCAGCAGCACACCCGGCCAAAGGCGTTTGCACGTTGAAAGTTTTCACGCACAGCAGTCATGTTGTGTATAAGAATGGCACGTGGTATTTTGTAGTGCTTCGGCGGAATTCGTATGAAGCATACAATGGTAACACCTAATGGATAGAAAGATTGAAACTATTTATTGAGTTGTTAAGCCAACCCAGCTGCAGCTTTCTTTTTTCAGTTTGTCACCTACCCTCGTTACGTCAAACTTCCTCATTTTGAGATGCACAATTAAGTCTTTATGAAGAAAACAAGAAATAATGTGATGTGCTCCCATCGAAATTACAAAGGTAAATTTCGCACTTCATAAATTGCGTCCGTGTATGTTTAAAGTCTGGGTCAAAATAGCTAGGACACCCTGCATATGCCATATCTATATGTGCATATTACCATTTTGCAACATAGTAATCGGACATATACATATACCTACCACACCATACAAAAACACGTCGGTTTCATTCACGGCATCCCAACACTTGTTGTGGATCAGTTCTTTTTTCTTATCATAACATAAGGCAGATCCTGGGCATCTACGTTCGAACAGGCACCGGGCATCTGGTGTCCTGTACGATGATAATGTGTGAACAAAGAACAATATTACTGAGGCACTTCAATTGCTGTTACAGTTCATAAATTCACCCTGCAGTCAGACTTTTGCATTTAATATGCGTGATACAGGAAATACATTATAGGTACGGGTTGATACAATGTATTTATTTGTTTTAGTATTGACGATAGGGCACTGATTTAAAGTACCGTGCAATAGGACGACTGAACGATATTCTATCCATTGCTGATAACATAAATATTTTAACAATACCACTTCACCGTACAACAGAATCAACATTCCAGTTACACTGCTTACTTTATGTGGTACTTTCAAAGGAATAATAACTCAGAGAAGCTAGTTTTGCCTCCATTTAGTGAATCGATCCGTAGGTAGGTCAAGGAACGTAATTCAGAGTTTAAGGCACTTCGAGGAGCCGGTTCGGCAACAGGCTATGCCTTTATCAAGTTAGCACATCATGACACTGCCCTGTGTGATGGTACGCGATGTCAGTGACGCTTTAAAAATCCCAAGAATCAATCAACCGGCGTTATAATGTGAGTATGCTGCGTACGTCAAGAAATGCCTCAGTACGGTAGCGTTCCAGTGTTTCAATATGTACGCACGTTCAGCCGGTGCGTTAAGAATTGCTCCAAGGAAAACAAAGGGTAACTTCGTAGCCATAGAAGCAGTATAGCAGGCCTTAGCACTGATCCTCGTAGGACACCAAATGTCAGAACCACATTGGGCGTTTACGAGTGATCTTTAGAGAGTGATCTTCTATACTTGGGCGTTTACGAGTGATCTTTAGAAGTGGTCACATATGAACCAAATTGTCCAGTTCGTCGAGACATTATGCGATCAATAGTATCGAAAATTGACATCATGAAAACGTAGTGCTTGCATTTGCCGAAATTTCTCGCCAAGTAAAGAAAATATCCTAAATTGCTGGAAAGTGGCAGTGCTGGTGACGTTGAAAGATTGTTGGCCTCCCATAAAAATTAGCGAGCGAAAACGGGGTTGCCTTACGTGTAAACAATATTTTTCGTGCGAAAAGCGCATGGCTGTACAATATAGGACAAATTATAGGTTAGCCCAAACAAATCACATTTAAACAAATTTTGCGCTGCTTTTGATGCTTTCAAATATAGCGCGAGTTTTAAGTGTGTCAAATTGCGTGATATAGTGTTATTTTCGGCTATTGCATTACTTTTAGTGGTGTCAAAAGCTTTATTAGCGGATAATTGTTTTTTGTAACGTCGTCAATTAATCTCAGACATGAAGGTGCAGTAAATTATTAGCAGTGCCATAAGAAAACTGGAAAACATGAGAGAAGCACAGAGTACTAGTGATCTTTTTAAAAGTCGTGCAACATTATAGAGTAAAGAAAAGCGCAGACGTATTACCAAAGGAAGGTAATTGCGCTCGTTGTTATCTATAAATATGAATCAGAGAGCTATATGTAAGAGTTAAAATATTAGCATACGTGTCTACAGTGAACAAGAGAAGTTGAGACTTCCCCTGATCATGCTGTTATTAACTTCTATATATGGCGTATTCTTAATAATACCAGAGAGCAGAGCTTCTTGTGTGCGCGTTCAATACCATGACTTTCAGAATAATTGTTTATTCTTTCCTCACTTTCTTATTTCCAATTTTGAGATCTGACAGCTCGAGTTGGGGTGTTGTTTAGCTGTGAGAGTTGGTCATTGACGCGCGCAAGGTTCGCCTTCTCTGATAGAGAACTGTCGTCCTAGCTCTCATGCTTTACTCTTGTCAGCCAACATAAAAGATAACATTCGCAGTGGATCCAAAAAATCTGAACAAAGCTTGCACCGCATAATGGCCTGTACTTCGTTCCTGACTTTGTGGGAGGCAAAAGAATGAAATAAACAGGAGTTGAAGTACATCATCTTAGGCCACCATTAAAATGTTCTCAGCCTCCTGCATAGTCCGAAACTAACTTCAAAAAATGATGGGACAGGTACGACAAAGTTCGTGTAGAAACAATTTCGTGCCTATATACCTTCAGTTGATTAGGGCGGTGGGGTGCGACCACCTTCTCTTGTGCGCAAGCCAATGGATTTCGTCGTCCGTTTACGTGATTCGCACACTTGTCGGGTATTTTGCCCGCAGCGAGCACTTCGGCATGCAACATCTGCGCCTGCGAGGAAACGCTTGAACACATTCTATGTCATTGCCCTGCATATTCGACTGAACGACGTATTATGGAAGCCAAGCTCTGTCATCTGGATTCATGGCCGCTTACAGAAGAGAAGATCCTGGGACCTTGGCCGACGTCTTCCCATACGCGCGAAGCCACGAAAACCCTCTTGTACTTTTTAAAGACCACCAGACTTCACAACCGCTTGTGAAAGAACTGTGCGAGATCGTGCTGTGTAGTCTCGAGCTGACTGTTCATGCTTCTCTTTCTTACTCCTCTTCTTTTCTGTCTCTTTCCGTTCTATTATTCACCTTTTCCCCCACCCCAAGTGTAGGGTAGCCAACCGAACCAAGCTTGGTTAACCTCCCTGCCTTTTCTCTGTATTTATCTCTCTCTCTCTCTCTCTCTCTTTGCCTGCAGTCACTACAAGTATACTTAGATATCCGCTTGTGTCATACAATGCTGGTAGAGTGGCGTTCCTCTTGTATTTTCAATCTCCACCATAAAGAAAACGTGTTTTGGCCTGTTCATGAGCTGTTTCACTAAAAATTTCAAATGAACAGGAAGGCGCTATGTCCCGAGTCCTCTTATATCTTCCATTGCATTATTATTATCGCAAGTATTTTGACGTCCTCCCGAAGAAAGTAAGTACTCAGCTATTCACAAGGTGTTTAAAGGACTAGGTTTTCCTAACTTCCATGATTATGTTCGTGGCTAGAGTAACGCTTGAACAGGAGTCATGTAGAAGATGCACTTCGAGTACAGCCTTTCCTTAGCAACATGACGATGACTAAAGCACCAAGTCCAAACAGAAACCGCGCCGTTTAATGTGGAAACACATAAAACGGGAGGAGAGGGGAGGGAAAATTAGAAGGTTGCGACAAAAAAAAATTGCAGCAAACAGGTCTTATGATTTACGTGATAGAATGAAAATGACTCGCCCCTCCCCTCCTGATTTCATCACTTCTTTCGTTTTATTCCCGGAATGCCTGTATCCTTTCACTCGCACAATTCACCACGGTGACGTTTGCCCCTCTCGCACACCCACATCCACTGTTGCTCTCTTTTTTTGATCCAGTGACGGATCGCGTGCAAAGCAAATACCCGCTAGCGCTAAGGAAGTAGTTATAGCGTTGAGGAAGGCAACTATTCTTGCCGAAACCCGGACTCCAGCACACAATACCAATTTGGGGATTTTCGTTTACTGTGTAAAGTGGACACAACCTTGTGAGCTCGAGCATCACCGACTTTTGCTTTAAACGTGAGACCCACTATCATGCCTAACGCATCTTGATATGACTACATTGGTTTACAAGTAACTTGTAAGAAAGAAATGCACTGAATCTTTCTGTGTGTTATCGCGTAAGAGGCAATTCGTGTGTAATTGCACTGTTATCTTTTACTTTTACATATTTGTGGCATTATTCCGTTTATGAAATGGGCGCCGTGTTCATATTATACCAATGTTGCAAGGTCAGTTTTCATGAAAACATATGAGATGACTCACGACAAGAATTCATCGATAGATTTTTTGGCACAATGTGAATATGTGTCCTTTCGCACGGACTGCTTGGTGGGGGCCATTAGATGTCCTTCTTTCGGTGAGCAATCCTGTGAAGTCTCGGTGCCATCATGAGGAGCACCTAGCCTGAAAAAAAAAAAGATCAATGTATACGACTAGCTCTGTACTGGAAGTATACATACCCATCACTGAGAAAGGCTAGGGCAACGAAGCGCACCAAACTTGTCAACATTCGGCTGTTAATTATAAGATGAGGAGAAAAAATTCCAAAATCAAGATGAGGTGCGTTACTTGATAGTTCTGTCTGTGGAAATTTATTAAGCGAATTGTGAAAGTGCGAAATTAATTTTCAGGAACTGACAGTGTGAGACATCTCCATGGGGCATTCAGCGTCCTGCAACATCAATTGTAGAATCACACCTTCAGAGGGGCCCCAGGCCGCTCTCCAAGCACTGAGTGACAACGTGATTGAAAATATAATGTCAATCATACCGGTGTGGTTCTTGCGAATCCAACAGATAGCGACGGCTTCCATCAGCCTCACTTTGAGTTTCTGTGTTGGTGAATCTCAAATTCTGTGTCTTGCAATGCCGCTTGGAATTATTTGTCGTGTGCTAGTCCGCGCGAAAGTGCAATGGCATTGAAAGCGATGATCTCAATGCCATTGTGTGCCAGCACTTCAAGAATTAACTCTGCGTGACCCCCAACGATGCTGTTTAAAGTACCGCTTGAAGGAATGTCTTTGCACGGCTGCTGGACTATTTTGCAGAATTGCAGAGGTGGTGCCATCAGTTTTCAAAGCTCGAACAGACCATTTTAATGTTTTTACTGTGTGTAAAGAAACTCCACACGAATATCCAGAGAGAGAAGAGAATGTTTGGAATATGTTTTCAGCTACATTAAAAGTGTACCTAAAATCCTCAATTCTGATCAAGACCTATCGCGAGCAAGTAAAGCTCTGAAGAAGCTCTATTGAAAGGGTATCAAAACTTGTGGTGACGTCACACAATATCTGTGTTGAGGTGAGTGACCTCCGCCACTTACGTGCCGGCAAAGTATCGCGGCTACTGCAGCTAGTGGTGCGTTATTTAAAATGAAAATGCATTTCTTGGTTCAGCAATGTCAGGCATCCGGAGTATATCCACGGCGTCCGAGCGCCAGCAGGTCTTATCTATTCGCTCTCACCTCCTCTCCGATAGCAACAGCTGCGGGCGTGCGCGCTTAACTTCGCCCCTAGCAACCAGAGCATGTGTTGTGAGAGAGTGGAGGAGAGGATAGGTGCCGTGCTTCGCCGCTCCTATTTTCGCCGTTCACTCTCCCTCCTCCCTGCACGCACCCCACTCTCGCATCCGCTCACGCCTCAGTCTCGACCGTTCGCTGGCTGAACGTCTCCCAAGACGACGGCAGAAGTCAGTGAAAGTGAACGTCTAACAGCAAAAGTACTTTTTCTCAGTACAAGAAATCCCGTCACATTTTCTCACGATTTCCTTCGGGGAGACAGAGCAATCTTTGCTCGTTCTTGTGTGTCACGTGTGTGCGAGAACAGACTATAATCATGACTCGCGTCAGAGCTCCGTTGTTACGTGACTAAGCTACCTGCTCTGCTACGTCACTGTCAAACTCAGGGCCCAGAAACCTAGAGCAAAAATTGTCCCCACAAAGAAGGCGATAATAAATTCTTAAGTAAAAATAACTGAATCTTGGTGCGTGTATCGTGCTTCTTGGAGCTGTAAAAACGCTTACAGCAAAGTACTCAAAAGCCATAATTAGTGGCATCAATCCTTTAAATTGCCGTGAACACGCGTGAATTATTTGAAACACATCAACAGCGAATATAGCTAAACTGTTATCAATTCATTTGAAATTTGCGTGAGTGATTGACTCTCTTGCGCTATTGGCACCCTCAAAGGTGACGTTTGCTGTCTCCCTACTTTCATTACGTGGCCACGCGGCAACAAGTTATAATATTAAGCGAACAGGGTAAGCCCTATGCCCGCCATGTATTTTAGGCACAATTTATGTACTTTTCTCCATAACTATAAATGATACAGGAATTATTTCACTAGCATTTTATTCATAAGCCATTCCTCTTGTTAATGAATCAAATTTATTACTGAGAAGTGTTATGAATTATTTATAAATTGTTTATTTCAGGTACCCATTTGTAAGTCAATAATAGCTATTAGATGTCCTTTTGCAGAATAGCACTTTCTCATGCAACAATGATACTGCTTCAGTATACTTGTGATTACGTTATTTTATTATATTGTCCATAAACAACAATTCTAGATAATGCGGGTGCTAAGAAAAAAACATGAGTACAAAAAGCATGTTTTGAGATAACCGCATTAAAAGTTCAAATCTGCATTATTTGAAAGGTACAACAAGACAACAGCAATATAATGGACTTGTTCAGTAGGCACCAGGCAGACACTCATCACAAATATCAATTTTTTGTGTTCAAAGGATTTTTCTGGGGGGCCTCATTTGTCGCCTGCCATGAAGTTGTGTCAGCACAGTACTGTTGACGAAGTTCGACGGTGGGTTGGCACTGCACTATGTAGGACCTTGGTAAAATTCAAAGCTCAACACATTCACATGGGCTACACAGTCACATTCACAAAGTTGCACTGCAGGTGGCACATTGTCAGGTGACTCAAATGCGCCGCGCACTCTCTGCACGAGCACATAAGCGAGCGGCAGCGTGTAGGCGTGAAGGGAAAGCGGGCTATATACATCCCCGTTTTCTACTTTTCTACCGAAGATGCCTCTGCCTGTCAACAGTCACAGCACCACCATGCGTTGTTTTGGCTTCCTCTAAATACGGTGATAGTGGTGATGCTGTGCATACCGTAAGCATCTGCTGTTGGCGTACTTGTGCGACGCTTCAAAATGGCTCATTTTGTTCTAACCGTCCCACCATTTCAGTTACTATCTGAAACGTTTGTAAAAGTATTGTTCTGAAAACAGCGAATTGATAGAATAAACTGAAGATGAAAATATTTGGAGAGAAAGTTTATTCACAAAAAGGCAGAGAGGCTGGTCAGTGTTCCAGTTTTCTCTTGGCTGCTAATATACGATGGAAAAGGAAGAAAGAGGAGTGAAAGCGTGATGAGGAGCGAGGGTCAATTTGGGAAAGGCATTTATAGTATTGCTATGCTGAGGCAAACCTAACGACATATATCCAGTCCAGTTGCTTGTAGGAATGTCATGACGGCACTATAATTACAGTGGTGCTGCCGACGACAGGTGAAGGACCTAGCACTACCTCATCGGTTAATGGTCTACTAAGATATCTATTAGAAGAGATTAGATGCGGACGTTTTCTTGCGTACGGTAGACTGACGCAAAATGTATGTTCTAGTCTTTCTGGCAACTGACAGAGGCCACAATCCAGACCTGTGTCACTGCATGCGATCAAGACCCGCCAGAGTTTAGAGAAAGACTGCCTTTTGTCCGGAGAACTGCTGAATTTCCGCCATCACTGCCTGCAGCTTGTCCAGGTGTCGAAGAACGTGTCGTGCAGCTTGGGCACAAGCTAAGGGATCTGGCGGTGATCGTGTTTGTCTGTACTGCCGTTCTGTGCGGCAGCGGACGCGAAACACTATTGTAGTCTTACTGTAAATAGATAGCTGATCACTGCAGTGGAATAGTAACTGTGTAACCAAAGGTCGAAGCAATAATATTTTCTACTGATACCGATGGTGAACTTGTGGCTTATAGGCGGCCTTCACAGATCTCTTGAACAAACTCCAGTCTGTCTACTGAAGGCAGCGTGCGGCTAAACGGCGGTACCACCTAAACTGAACGTAGGTTGGTAGGTGGTCATTTTAGGTTCGTCCTTCAGGCTGCACAAAGCCCATTGTCATGGGGGGCTATCGCTCATAGTACCCTCTGGTGTAGCAATGTAAAGAATGGCTGTGGCAGAGATTTGTCTGAATTCGTGTATCAAGCTGGATGAATGGTGCTCGACGAAGAATCACTTACATTCCTTCGAGGAACAACTTATGGCAGCTGCCTGAACCTTACGCCGTATACAGGAGTCTCCTGTGTTCTGCGGCTTGGTGTATGGATAAAAATATATTTCGGTGCCGTCGTAGCCTTCTGAATTTTGTAGACTGCCATCTGGGCGCGACTTTTCAGATATGGTATGTGAGTGCCATCACTTGCTTCAATAGAAACTTTGGTTTAGATAAAAAGAAAAGACATTTCTGCGTGGTACTTAAAGCTCAATATTATCACAACAACTTTTAGTCATCTGCATTTTGAAAACGTTTGCCGTTATACTCAATGTTTGCACTTTATTATATGCAGCAATGAGATAAATATGACTATACCGGGAATCAATATTTAGTCTACAAGCTGTGTTTGACGTAAAAATGTTTACAAAACATTAGGATTTTTTAAACCTTAGAATAACCTAGAAGGAAAAAAATGGCGTCTTAGACGGCGGTTTTGGTCTACACTGACATGCAGTTTGAAGCATGGATCGTTTGATTAAAAATCAGTCATCAACAGTGAACTACAAAGTTATTTTAGCCCACAACAAAGATATTGTAACAATAAAAATTTTTGTATGGAAGTACTTTCTCCTCTTTCAATTGTCGTATAAAATAACGATAAGTTGGAGCACCTTGTGGTGAAAATTGAATCTCAATGTGGGCCAAAGTAATCGTTACTGACATTTTGCAAAACTTAAAATTGTGAGTTGTTTGAAGATATATAGCAATAAATATTCTGCTTGTATAATAACTATTTATTACTAAGATATTTACACATAGGGCGAAACTACGAAGAAGAAAAGTAATTATACCATATTTCGGCAAGCTACCTGGAAGCGTGTTTGACAGAAATATTGCAGTAATACTACCAATCTTACAACGCTTTGCACAATTGTGTTTGCCTAACAAAAATCAAATGTAGTATTGAAGTGCGCCACAATACTTTTTGAATAACTTTTCTGACGAACAATTATCAGAAATCATTTTTCTAAATTCGGAAGGCTGCCAACAAAAAGTTCTTCCTCTTGAAAATATTGTAAGAATGCTCTATTTCCTACAAAAGAAATCAGTACAATTTTTGGGAGGTAACAAACTAGATGGTCACCGTAATGACAGGGACGTGTCGCGTGAAATCACACCATCACTCATGAAGTCAATAGTTCTGACATTTTGAAGAAGCGGTAAGCAACACTACAAGCACCACTAGTGTTTTCTCAGCATGATGCTTGTATAGCCTCCTTTTTTAAACTCATAAAACCTATATGGTGGCCTTTCTGCCTTCGATTCCCACTGCCGTATAAAGCGCGAGTTACTCCATAATAACGCCAATGAATAAACGTAAACATTCTTTTCACGATATTTCATCTTTCCGGAGTACATAGAGAAATTGAGTAGCGCACTGACTGAGTGCGTTAATTTCTCCACAGCAGTGAAGTTCGCATAAAAAATAACATTTTGTTAAACTACACAGATAACAGAACCTGAATGCATACAAAAATACTTTCAGCTTTTTTAAGACCCACCATTAAATATAAAAATGGTATTTCTCTTGGAACTTACGCATGCCCCAACTCATGAGCAACTGTCAAAAGAACTGCTTGATGTTTTCTGTTGCCCGTGACAACAATAACGTTCTGGGGTTTGCATGCTGAGCCTCGATTTGTCACTCCTGTTAAAGAGAAGAAAAACTGCATGGGATATCGCTTACTTGCATAGGAATGGGGAATTAGGGGGCGGAGCAGCACCTGCTACCTGTACAGCCCCATGAACTAGGTAGTCCAGGTGCAGTTCCTCAAAACTGTTTTACGTCACAGGTGTAGAGGTCAGGTGTAGTGGTATATATATATATATATACATATACATTAGCTAGAGACCTCTTCCAAGTCATAGTTTTTTTTGTTTTCACAAATTGTTTTACGTTAAAAAGCAGCTACGAACCACTTTACAAGCAAAGGATCTGAGCGTAAGGAAAACAAGAACAATAATGCTCTATAGCATGATCAAACTATTATCAATGATAGCCGAGAGCCACACTTCTATGCTAGAAAAGCTTCGCCATGGCTTGAGGTACCTCCGCTAATGTTACACGTGGTACGCGAACATTGAAGTTTATTGGAAGGCTTACGCAAGTACCAGCAATAAGGCTCAAAGTTCCACGTCGTGAGAGTAAATGCCGCTGCATCTCAGCACGCGCGAGGCTACTCGCTGAAAAACGGCTGCTTCCGTCACTGTTAGTTTAGAGCTTCAATTGGTGGTACGTAATCCTGTCACATTCTTGCACAAGTTCACCGAGGTAAAACGTTTAGTCTTGACCAAGCTGACTGCGTTCATGGTCAACGTGCTGAACACGGGAAAACATTAAATAGCCACGCATGCTGCCAGGGTGCAATGTTCTGTCGCAAGTTAACGCCGGCTACAAAAAAAAATATTGAACCAGTTTATCCTGGTAGTTAACCAGTGCATCTGACAGATCTGAAAATATGCTTTAAGAGTTGCCAAAGGGGGTGCGTAGTCGTACGATGCATTTGTAGCTTGCGGCTTTCCCAAGCAATCCCAAAAGGTCTCGTTAAGGTGGCATTGACGTCATTCTGAGGTTCGTCTGCATTTGGAGCTGCCCCATGAAAGGTGCAAGGGCAAACGCATGTTTGTCGCAAAAAATATCCAAAGAAGTCATTTTACTGATGTGAGGTGTTACACATGTTGGCTTTGCATGTCGTGCAGACACCTTTTTATCCACCGAAATTGAAGCCAATGAAGCTTTCGCAGAAATTGTTTCCTGTGTTGCATTTGTTCTGCACCACCCGTGGAGTGAGTGAGAATAATTTCATTATGCACCACCCGTTGAAAGCATCCTGGTTTTTCATACAGGTGTCACATGGGCGTTTCGAAGGTCATTGAGCTGATGGCCTTTGACCCAACTGAAAAAGATGAACTGCCACTCGGGTGATTTCGAAGGCCATCGAGTCAATAGTCTATCGAGTCAACGGAGCGCTCCATATGCTCGTTGAAAATTTGACGGCTATTGCGACGAAAGTGAAAACAACGCAAACGTGCACTCTCGTTTCCATTGGGCTTGATTCTTCAATAAAAAAAAGAAAAGTTGCATCATTATCTTTTAAAAGTTGCATGAGGGGGGGTTTTAAATTATCTAATAATGTGTTTGTGCAGTTTAAAACGTAGTAACAGCTTGTTCTCTCGACAACAGCCACATGTTCGCTCACAGTAGTCGTTATCGTCTTCTAGGGCCCGATCTGGGACGTGTTTTTTTTTGTGTTGTTATAGCTTTTGTGCGTTTTGTGTAAAATGGATGACGCGTCGCCACCATAAAAGAAAAAAAAGAAAGCTGTACAAGCTCTTTGCTGAGCAAGAAAGCGTGTTGTTCATTTACTTGTGGGAGGACCACCTAGGACGTGGTACTCCATTTTGAAGAGCTTCTCGCCAAGCAGTGACACAGTCTCTTCGAGTTGACGCGTCGGGTCAGAGAAAGTCCACCTTTGTTTACGCTGCGTTTACGCTACATCAACACCGCCAGTAATACCCGAGTATCTGTAGAAGTAGCTCTGGAACCATAGTGTGAAAATATATTAATGATTCCTAGGTGGGGTAGGGGACTGATTCCCGCAGACACAGCGGGCAGTGCAAAATCAATCATGTTTCACTACAGCTTCGCTGTAAGAATTCATTACCATGGTTTACCAAAACAGTTACTCTGTCTTTCGATCTTTATCTGCAAGAGATAGACTTTCGAGTTTTGGAGATGCACTGCATTAGCGAAAAACGTGACGCTTTTGCGACACTGGTTACTTATTATACATAGGCACAGTGATTGCAGGCACTGAGGCTCGCAGATTCATACTGATTATGCATGCTTTGAGAAACACTGCAACACTTATTTCTAGTAATCATTGAACAGCTTCATAAAAAGAACTTTGTGCGTCACGCATCGTTTGCCACACGCATTTTTTTTGGATTCCGCGATGTAGCAATGTAGTTACGTGTACCATGCTTTGAGGAATTCCTCACTGCTTTCACAACAGCGAGCATGCTACTAGCTACGCAGAGATTGCTGACGAGATGGAAAGAAATCACGTTGTCGTCAGCACACGTCATGTTCTCGAGCACTTCTTTTATGTGAACGCGCGCAATGCAGCGTGACTGCGCGTGGTGGCACATTGTGCAATGCTGTGCAGGGCACTTTAACCATGCAGTTCACAATGCTCAAATCAGCTAATTACCGTGCGCATTCTAAATATAGCATGGTAATGAAGGTTCATCAAACACTTTGTCAAGAGAAGACTGAGTGACTTGGAGCCAATATTTTTCAAAAAAAGTCACAGCTTTGCCGGAAAGGCGAAGCAATGAACGCGATAGCGACAATTTGAAAGGTCGCGCGCAGAACGAAAGCAGATCAAAACATGCTCCGCGTTCGTCGCGCAGAAATTACGCACAAAACCAACTCATAGGTACGGATGCACGCGAATAAGCGTCTCATTTGTTGCTTTGCTGAGTCTGAAAAGTTCGCGCTTTTCGTAAACGGAGACTTCAATGATTGCAGTGGCATTTGTGCACCCGGTAACTACAGCAGAATCGTTCCAGGTAAAGCCAGAGGCCAGCCAAGGCGTACGACTTTCCCCGCCTCGCTGCCGCGAGATAAGGGCGCGTGAGGGAGCGTCACTCCCCTTTTCAAAGCCGGACAAAGTAGGTGTAGGAGATTAGAGCGGGCGCCGCCACACGATGCGGCAACGCGTGCTCATGGCGCCATCTCGCAGGCAATGCTGAAAACACAATTCCCACCCGAGATGCTCATGAGAAGCGGTAGGTAAGAGGTAGATATAAGTAGCTTGCCGTTTGAGCAGGGAAGGAAGGATGTGCTCCGGGGTGACTAAGTGGTTAACGCCTCACTTTCAAGACGCAGAGTTCCTACGTTTGATTCCACGCGCCGGAAAGTTTTTCTTCTGACTTTTTTTCTTTCTTGCGTTTTCATATATATAGATACGCATAAATGTATGGTGCGTGACATCGATGTCAACGCCCATTCCGGCAGCAAAGTCCAGCCGAGAGGGTCCACATAATTGCTATCGCAATTAAAGTGTTGTTACCAGGTGAACTGCAGCTCTCCAAATGTTCCTCTCACGTCTTGTCAGGAGCGTCGACTACTGTGTTGGAGGACCCCTTGATAGTAGGTTAATTCTTTTATTAGACAATAATTCGCTGCAGTATACGCAGCCGACACTGCTAAGCCGGCCTTCTTTTAGGCAATCGTTGATACATGGACATTAGTGTATACACTTCCTTTTGGTATAAAATGTTTTTATTTGCGAAAACTACTAGTGCACACAGTGATTTGTCTTGACTGAAGCAAATTTATGGCGCATTTTTGGGCTATTTCATTATTGATGTTTACGTTAGAATTAACTGGCACTAGCAATATCTTGAGGGACCAACAATGCACACGTTTTCTAATAGGAAATATGTTCATGAGAATATGGAGTCGATTGGTATACTTAAAATGTTCTGATTGAGCAAATATTTTCACATAAGCTTCACATTCCTGAATTTGGCCTGATTAGGAGTTTTTAAATGTTTAAAAAATACCAACCAATAAATCCCAAAAAATTGTTTTTTTAGGAAACGGTTTGTGTACATGGTAGAGCTCCTGATAAAAAATAACAAATTAATTGAAGGCGAAAAAATGCGCACTCTGTATTTTATAACCAAGTATTTTGAACCATACCGTAGCCGACGATTTTTTTCCTCTGAGGAAAACAAAACATCTTCGTTCTGCAAGATTGAAACGAAACAAGCAAACAAGTTGTGTAAGTTTTACTTCAAGGCATTCAAATGGAACAAACTATCAAGTGAATCAAATTATTAAGTACTAGGAGGAACAGTTTCATCACTATTCTACAGTTTGTAGCACAGCCTATACTTTGTATGGTTGGGTACTTTATAGGGCATGACGTCCGACATTGAGTACGGCTGTACAAGCTGCAGTTGAGGGCTCCCGATAATTTCGACAACCTAAGGGTCTGTAACATACGAAGAGATGATACAGTACACTAGCTACGAACATTTGACTCCATCAAAAAGCAACGCCCCCAGCCGGAATCACACTACTTTCGCGTCAGCAGGCGAGCGCAAGGTCTTGCTCCTGAGCTACTCGGGTGGCGCACAATGACAGACTGGAAGTTCTGAGACCCTACTCTACTGGAAGTTGCTCTGCAGTGAGCCTAAATAAATCTTCACAGAAGTGACTGCAATGCGTGTTTTGTTATTGATATTCCACTTCTGTTTGGGAGATATGTGAGTGTGATGCTAAATCTGATCAACTGACACTGGTATAAAAACAATAAGGGCAAAACAGAAGAAAGTTCAAAGTAACAACCACTAAGGTAAGGGTTACGTGAGTGCAGAGTTGTCGAATCAATATTACGAATAAAAGGGTGGTAAAAGTTCATAGATAAAATTTTCCAAGAAGACAAAAAACATAGTATGAATCTTACACAGGCAAGAATATATATACAAATGTGAGTACGTGTTTATGACATAAAGACATGTTTTAGAAAACAAACAAGTATTGTGAATAGTAAAGCGGTAAACTCAAAATAATTGTAGATTTAGACACACACTCCCCTATGTCGGGGGACATACAGATCGACTGACGGCAATTTAAGGGTAAGTTGGCCAGAGAATGCGATTGGTAATAAAGTTTAATGGCTATAGAATACTAATTGAATAGTGTACGTCCTTTAAAATGAAAGAAACGTTATTCAAATAGTTTGGAAAAAAGAAATTTTATAGCAAACAGAATGCGCATTTCACTGCAGAACACAAACATAACGTAACGGGGCTAATGTGCTCTAGCATTACGTCTCCGCACGTGCCATGATGATGTTCATGAGCTAACTTTACACAAATATAAATTATATATATATATATATATATATATATATATATATATATATATATATATATATATATATATATATTGTAGGCATTTGTTACTTACATCGTCCTCATCCCTGCATGATCACAATCACCATCATCCGCTTGTCTCGTTGTCCTCATTGCCACTCTTGGTCATTATCATCGTCATCGTCTGTGTACTGGCTCTGCCCGTTCGTTTTGCGAGGTCTTTCCTCAATTAAACGCTGTCGCAACCAAGACTACCAAGAGTTCATACGTGGTGGAGGTGGATTTTCGGTCCTCTTACCTCCCGCAGCCCGCTCTACCCGCTGGAGCTTCGTTCAAGCCGCCGATTGCGCCCCCTGTCAGGCAGCATGTCCCAGACCGAGCCTACCGGTGCTGATGTGATCAACCACGCACCGACGCAAGCTGCCCCTCCTATTTACATACACGGACATCAGCGGGAACCCCCACTCTTCGCTGGTCGTCGTGGAGAAGACGTAGAAGACTGGCTCGACGACTACGACCGCGTAAGTGGCGATAAACGGTGGGATGAGGCCGCCAAACAGCGTCACGTCTCTTTTTATCTCTCGGGAGTCGCAAAGACATGGTATTTTAACCACGTCATTGACTTACCCGACTGGGCTACCTTCTAGCAGCAGCTGCGACAAGTTTTTGGGACCCCGGACATTCGATCCGCCGTCGCGAAGAGGAAACTTGATACTCGCCGATAACATCCCGGTGAATCGTGCACTTCATACATCGAGGATGTTCTCGCACTGTGACGGCGTGTCAATCAATCCATGCCGGAATCAGACAAAGTGCGACACATATTAAAGGCATTGGGCCTGTTGCCTTTATTTCACTTGCTGTGCAAAACCCAGCTACCACCGTTGATGTCGTGATGACATGCCAGTGCCTTGGTACGCTGGACTATGCTCGCCTCCAACCGGAAATTAACGACCACCACTCTACGTCTCATGGCCACCAGCGTGACCTCATCCGGGACAATATACGTGAAGAATTGCGGTCTATGGGCTTCACACCTCCGACACCGCGTCCTACACAGTCTTCAGGAGTGCCCTTGCGTGACATCGTCAGGGAGGAACTTACATCGCTGACTGGCTTTGCACCCGTACAGCCACCTGCTTCACGCCCTATACCCACGTACCATGAAGTTGCTGCCGTGCCTCCCAGCGACGCCCACGCGACATTGCTGCGTCCATCCTACGCATCAGTTGCTGCCGCTCTCCCGGTAAACTACCATTCCGTGCTCCCTTACCCTTCGGCCCACCTGACCGCGCTATCTCCAGGTGCCCCGAATGCCTTCTATTTCCCACCGTGGTGCTCGTCTCGCCCTGTATGCTACAAGTGTGGCTATCGCGGCCACATATCTCGTTTCTGCCGAAAGCGCCAGCAAGATGAGCGTCGGAACGACGTGCGCGAACGGGATTCGTGCACTGGGGCGCCTTATCAAGGTCGGCGTTATTCGTCTCCCCCCGCACTTGTCTCCATCTCCTCCGGCATCGACTGCACCACGAAACAGCCAAAACACGAGACGCCGCTCGCCTTCGCCCTTCTGCCGTTCCACTTCTCCACTTCGGCCCGCCTCATTCACCTCTGATATTCATTCGGAAAACTAAGTGATGCAGTTTGTGGAGTAAAAACTGCATTCGGAATTAGAACTGAAATTCCTCCGTCAGGCCCGTGTAACACGCTTTCTGCGGAAGTGAAAGGAGTGCGAGTCAATGCTTTGGTGCACCCAAGTGCGACATTGTCTGTGATACGTGCTGATTTGTGCGAACATTTAAGGAAAGTAATGACGCCTTACGATGGCCCCTCGTTAATTTCTGCCCAGGGGAACGTCGTTTGCCCTTCCGTGTTTTGTACTGTGCGTGTTTTCATCGACGGCATCCGCCGTCATGTTCAGTTTGCTGTCCTATCCCGCTGCTCTCACCAAATAATTTTAGGGTGGGATTTTCTATTATCTGCTTCCGCGGCGATTTGTTGTGGACAACGCGTCGTTCACCTCACTGACACCGACTACATGCTTGACGACGACAATCAGAAGCCACTTCATCAGGTCGCTGCGAAAGACATAAAACAGCCGCCACTACAAGAGCAAAATGTCAGCATTACGTCCAACGACATCTATCACGGGGATGTATTGGTCTCACCGCCACCACTTTGCGTTCGCAAAGGTATAGTTCTTCCGTCCGGTGTCGTTCGTTTTTGCAATGGCTCTGCACTTGTCGCCGCTGTCAACTCTACGCCGGAGAAGATCCTACTGCCACAGGGCACTACTGTGGCCCGTGTTGCGAACTTCGAGCCTGTATTTCTCACGCCACTTCAGGCCATTGCGTCCAAAGAACCTTCCCTCGGTAAGCATGTTTCTTCCTCCGCCTTTACCACCGCTATCAGCAGCGAATTGACATATTCACAGAGGCAGCAGCTGCTCGCTTTGTTACAGAAACATGCAAACTCTTTCGATTTTTGCTCGTATAAGCTGGGCCACACTAGTACTACAGCACATCGAATTCATACTGTTAGGACATCTATCGTACACCGCCGACCCTACCGCGTGTCTCTAGCTGAAAGAAAAATTATACAAGAATACGTTGCGGACAGGCTTAAACGAAAAGTCATCCGTCCTTCCTCTAGCCCTTGGTAGTCTCCTATTGTTTTGGTCCGCAAAAAGGATGGCTCTGCGTTTCTGCGTACACTGCCGGGCGCTCAATAAGATGACACGCAAGGACATGTACCCTATGCCACGCATTGACGACGCCCTTGATTCCCTACAAGACGCGGAATTTTTTTCAAGCATCAACTTGCGTTCTGGGTACTGGCAGATCCCCATGCATGAAGACGATAAGGAGAAAACGGCGTTTTCAACCCCCGACGGTCTATACGAATTGAACGTGATGCCTTTCGGGCTCTGCAACGCACCTGTGACTTTTGAGCGCATGATAGATACCGTGCTGCGTGGCCTGAAATGGAAAAGTTGCCTTTGCTACCTGGACGACATTATTATCTTTTCGTCAACGTTTCCTGAGCACCTAAAACGACTGGATCAAGTTCTGACGTGCCGTGCCAGCGCCGGGCTTCAAATAAACACTAAGAAATGCTCTTTCGCTAGCAAATCTATCAAGGTCTTAGGACATGTCGTTAGCAAAAATGGCATCCGGCCCGACCCTGACAATATTTCTGCAGTCCTTCACTTTCCGCGTCCCGAAAAACCAAAGGAGCTTCGCAGTTTCCTTGGCCTCGCCTCCTATTTTCGCCGGTTTATCCAGAACTTCGCTTCTATTGCTGCTCCATTACACCAACTACTCGCTTCGAACGGCCCCTTTCTGTGGTCTCCAGAATGTCAAGCGGCATTCGAGCTGTTGAAGCGGGCACTCACGTCTGAACCTCTGCTCTGCCACTTAGACGAATCCGCACCGACTATCCTTCATACCGACGCTAGCGGCCTTGGTATAGGAGCCGTTCTTCTACAACGCGACAAGTCTTCCCTCGAGAAAGTTGTTGCATATGCCAGTCGCGTACTCACCCCTGCTGAAAAAATTGCCCGCAGCTTCCCTCGGGGGAACACTGAGGAGGATGCGGAGCATATAATTGGTTAACGGAGTGTTAAAGTGTGACTTACTTGGGTCGATGGCTAAATTGGTTAACGTGGTTGTGAAATGGGGTGTTAAATTGCGACTTACTTGGGTCGATGGCTAAATTGGTTAACGTGGTTGTAGGAGGGGGTGTTAAATGAGTGAACACGTACACACGTATGCGAAAGGGCGGCGCTGGTCGAAGGGACGTCGATCATTGTGTTTGTGGATTCGTTGGAATTCATTTCACCGCGACCTTGGACGTCGACGCGCCGTACAAACCGACCGACGAGCGGCAACTGAGCGAGCGAGCGCTGACCTTGAGTATATATACAGCGCGACGGCGCATGCACTGTCAGCTGTTGAATGTTCTCGAAGCGCGACGGCGCATGCGCGTCCACTGGAGAATCAGGAGAATTGTAGAATGGTTTCGAAGGGGAGAAGCGCGCGCGGCAGAGATGGTGGGTGACGGTGCAAGCGCGCGTCAGCTGTCGAATGTTCGAGAAGGGGGAGAAGCGCAACGGCGCATGCGTGCGCGTCAGCTGCCGATGTTCTCGAAGCGCGACGGCGCATGCGCGCGCGTCAGCTGCCGATGTTCTCGAAGCGTGACGGCGCATGCGCGCTACATTATACAGCTAGCGAATGTTCGTGAAGAGGAGAAGCGCACGCGGTGTGTAGAGGAGGAAGGGTGCACAGATGGTGGAGGAGTGAAGCGCGCGCGGTGTGTAGAGGAGGAAGGGATGCACAGATGGTGGAAGAAGGAGGAGGAAGCTTGCGGACGGCGCCGCACTACAAGCCTCGAGTATTAGATGCTCCGCATCTAAAAAACTACACACTAACTGAGCAAGAGTGTTTGGCTGTGGTTTAGTCGGTCCAGAAGTTCCGTCCCTATCTCCACGGCCGTCACTTCACAATCGTTACGGACCACCATGCCTTATGTTGGCTTTCTACACTGAAGAACTTGCCCGGACACTTGGGTCGGTGCATACTAGGCTTGCAGGAGTATGACTTTGACATAACTTACAAGTCAGGCAGAAAACATCAAAACGCCGATGCTTTATCTCGTTGCCCGCTTCCAAGTACTCATATCAGCGTTGGGGAGAACTCAACCGCCACATCTACCAAAGTTCATACGCTAGCATCAATAACGCAACCCTTTTCGGACGACGAGCCAACATTTATCTCCTCAGCGGTCCGATTCATACTGCAGACGCATGATGGACCACCTTTCGGGAGTTTCTCATCCACCAAATGCGCGACTCCGTCGTCAACTCCTGCACTTTAAGCTGGATAATGGGGTTCTCTACCGCCACGTCTACCACCCTGACGGTCAGCTCTGGGTTCCTGTATTGCCACGCTCTCTTCGACTTCAGGTGCTCGAAGCCTTCCACGACGACTTGACTGCTGGTCATCTTGGTTTTAAAAAAACTCTTGACCGCAATCGATGTCGTTATTACTGGCCTGGCCTTTCTTCTAGTGTAGCGCGGTACGTCGCTTCCTGCTACCCATGCCAGCTACCCATGCCATGGATAGTAACCGCCGTAGACCACCTGACACGCTACGCTGAGACTTCCTCTGTTATTACAAGCTCAGCTGTGGAAGTTGCAGACTTTATTCTTCACGCCATAATCCTGCGTCATGGGGCTCCTCGTGTACTGCTTAGTGATCGCGGCAAAGTGTTCCTGTCACAAATGGTAAATGAAGTACTGCGCGCTTCTGGAAGTACTCACAAGACAGCTTCAAGCTACCACCCTCAGACAAATGGTCTCACAGAAAGATTTCACCGAACCCTCGCAGACATGATAGCCGTTTACGTCCGACCCGACCACAAAAACTGGGATACTCTTTTACCATTCCTGACATTCGCTTACAACACCGCCGTTCAGCGAACAGCTTGCTACTCGCCATTTTACCTCGTGTACGGACGCACCCCGACTACCTTTCTCAACGTCTCCTTGTTTAGCAGCCATGGGAATTCATGTCAGTCTTCTAGTGAAGAATACATTTCCCGCCTGGCCCAGTCTCGCCATCAGGCTCGCATCAATACTGAAGCGAGACAGCACGAGCGGAAGATCATCTATGACGAATCCCACCGCGTTGTGTCTTTCCAACCTGGTGACGAGGTGCTGCTTATGACACCTATTCGCACTCCTGGTCTCTGTGACAAATTCCAACCACGCTTCATCGGGCCATACATTGTTTTAGAACAGACTTCGCCGGTTAATTATCGTGTGACACCACTCGTCGCCCCAACAGACCGCCGCTACCGCAGCACAGAGATTGTCCACGTTTGTCGCATGAAACCTCTCGTGCGACGTTCCCCGTCACTTTGACTTACGGGGGCCAGGGTGTCCGCTTCCAAGTGGGGGGAATTAGTGTGGGCATTTGTTACTTACATCGTCCTCATCCCTGCATGATCACAATCACCATCATCCGCTTGTCTTTTTGTCCTCATTGCCACTCTCGGTCATCATCATCGTCATTGTCTGTGTACTGGCTCTGCCCGTTCGTTTTGCGAGGTCTTTCCTCAATTAAACGCTGTCGCAACCAAGACTACCAAGACTTCATGATACATATTTGTGGGTGTGTGTGTCAGTCATCCGCTGTGGCAAGCACTCGCTTAGAAGTGAAGGAAGACGTCAACTCCCGGCTGCCTGTATATGACGAACGTGGCAATGGCGAATGCACTGGGTACATTAACCTCGGCTTACGATTTTCAGCTACTTGGAGACACCTACAACCCCTGCGACTAAAAGCAGCCGTTACTCTAAAGGACTATCCGCTGAATTCGGATTGAGTAGTTGATTGATTTAATAATTTATTCAATGATATGTGGACTTTCATGTCCCGCAACCACCATAACAACTGGGTTCCTTGCGCCAAAACGAGGGGGCAACCTCGACTACCTACCAGGCGAGTCTAATCAATATCGCCCATCATTCTCTTCTCCCGCGTGTTTTTCATGCACCGCGAACACAACGCTTATTTCGCGGAGACATCTTTGAAGAGGTTGTTGACTAGCTTGACCACATCGATTTAGCTGCGAGCATCAATGAGTGGGTTCAAGCTCGCATGCTGAGGAGAGTTTACTTCGCGTTTGAAGACTCAGCCGAAACTTGGTGCGAGAATCACTAGGGTTTTTTCGCGACGTGGCAAGGGTTTAGCCGACAGCTCCGCGATGTGGTCCACAGCGTCGAAGGAAAGGAGAGAGTGGAAGGGACCATCTATTCTTCGAACCAGTGACTGAACGAGAAAGTTGCGTGGTTTGTCGAGGACGGGCTTCAACTCTTCAGGTCTGACGACCATGTGATGTCTGAAAAAAAGAAGGTATGGTCTATGATGCGTGGGGTGAAATACCAGCTTTCTGACAATCTACCGACGACGAGTTCATGAGTGAGGACAACCATAATGAAGCATACTGTCCATCAGTGTTCGTCTCAGTACGAATGACACGATGTCACTGCTGCTCCATGCTATATCGGGGCTGAAAGCGAGAGGCAGGCCCTTGCAGACTTCAGAAGTGTCGCGCGGGATGGGTTGCGTCAACGCCAAGCAGCGGGACCCCACTGACCCATAACAGCTCTCACAGACGTCATCTGAAATGAAATCAAGAGGTGGCCGCCCTATTCGCACCACCTACGGCGGAAGTCCCTGTGCTGTATTATGCGGTGGTCTTGCGATCTCCTGCACCACCCGCTCCTGATACCACTATGTGGACAATGGATCACGTTTGCTATACAATAAAGGGCCCCGCCACGGTTGTTTAGTGGCTAAGGTACTCGGCTGCTGACCCACAGGTCGCGGGACCGAATTCCGGCTGCGGCGGCTGCCTTTTCGAAGGTGAAAATGCCGTAGGCCCGTGTGCTCAGATTCAAGCGTATGTTAAAGAACCCCAAGTGGTCGAAATTTTCGTTGCCCTCCTCTACTGCATCTCGTCTAATTATATGGTGTTTTTGGGATGTTGAACTCCACATATTAATTATCAATCAATCCATTGCAGGGCATCTATTTGACTCTGCCATCCACGTCAACATTCCCGAGTACACCCACATATCTACCGTTTGTATGAAGACAGAACGCTAAAAAAGCAAGCGTGTGGGGCACGTCCGATAACCGTCTACTCTGCTACCCTGCTACCACTGTGACGAAGCGGATCACGTCTATTACAATACTCAGTACCGCCTACTAGGCCTCCCCGGCTTGCATACTGATGCTCGGTGCCGACGCTGTCATGAGAGCCCCCGCTAAATCAAAGTGTACCTTACAGAGCAGCTAGCTACTCGCCCTGGTCAACGCCAGCAATCAGATCCCCTTCACCTTGCTGCGACACGTCACTTAGCTTGCATTCGTACTCTTATACTTCTTCCCAAGGTTGGTCTCCAAGTCTCCACGTCACCACAGGGAAAACTAGGAACCGCGGCTCAAGGGGTAAAACCATGTCCCAACAAACTGTTAAAGAGGCTACCTTGTTTCAACGAACCAACCATGACCATTCTGATTCTTTCGTAGCTTGTGAAAGTCAAAAGACCGTTTCTGCCGACATCACCGTGCACGTTGACAATCACGTTGTCACTGCCCTCGTCAATACCGGTGCCGATTATTCGATTATGAGCCGTGCCTTGGCATTCAAACGGAAGAAAGTACCTACCCCATGGCAAGGGCCCTCCTTGCGCGCAGCAGGTGGCCATCTCGTGATGCCTACTGGAATGTGCATAGTCCTTATTCACGTACGTTCATCGTGGTTCACAGGGTTTTTCCTCGTAATAGCTGTGTGCTCCCATCCACTCACCCTGGCAAAGGACATTCATCACGAATGCGGCGCAATCATTCATCTACGAGAATTGTTCGTGTCATTAGAGGACCTGTTTCATACTGAACCTAAGAAAAAACACTTTACGTGTATCCTCTAAATTCGTGACTCTGTGCCCCCTGAAGTCGCCTATTTGTCAGCCATGAATGTGAACAGGATGTCCCTGAAGCTGTTATCGCTGAGGGAAACTTGTGTCTACACTTTGCGCAAGGAATCTACGTTGCCCAAAGAACTAACAGAGCGTGTTGAGATCCCCTTGCCATTTACCTGTCTGCACATTCAACAGATGCGTGAGGTGCTCCAGCACAAGCACATCCATTCTTCCGAAACGCTCATTCAGAGTCTTTATGGTGTAGTCGTACTTCTGTTCAATGGCCTGGATGACACTCACCGCTGCAGCCACCTTGCCCGTCAGTACCTCACGCAGATACAAAAATCACTCGATGTTCTAAAGGTTGGAGTTTTTATAGACAGCCTGTCGAAATTGCTTTCAAAACGGTTGCCAGCCAACTCGGTCGCCTATGAACAATTGAAGTTCGGTAGATTGTGAGACCCTGCACTGCTGGTGGACAATACGGCCGTTGTACCTCTTTTCATCGTACCTCCACCAGACATGCTCTTACGTTGTAAGCGCTCAAGATTGGTCCGCATACCTTCAATGAGCATTTGGTACTTCCGCACGCCCGCACACTCCTCGGCGAAGTTGTCGTCGCTGACACACGAGTCGATGAGCACGGCTAGATGCTTGAAATCTTTGGCGATTGACTCCAACTGAGCTCTTATTTCCGAGACATGGCTCTCGTGCTCATGTTTCAAGTAATCGGTCGATTTTAGCAGCATAACCTCATCGCTGAGCTTCTGCAGGTCCACATGCGCCAAGCTCCTCTTTGCTTGTACATGCTACATTTTAGATCAATACAGCTGCATCTGTTCTCTTTGAACTTCTTGTTTACTTTAAGCTTACTGGGGTTTCGCCCCAAAACATTATGAAGTCTTTGAACAAAGTTAGAACAAGAAGTTTATTTTACAAAATTTGCAGCTGTCCTCACACGTGATTCTTGGTTTCTGGCTCAGAAGTCTCTGTCCCAGGTCTGCGAGTTTTTACCGCTCCGGCTACTCTGTCACCCTCGTGGTGTTTCTGCTTTGTTGTCATTAGCCCTTCCTGAACATCACGGGCACAGGCCAGATGCGATTTCAGGAAAGACCCACAATTCTGGCGCGTTGTCTGTGCTGAGGAGACCCTGAGTGGCACGGTGTACGCTTACGTCCTTACAAGGGGAGGACTGCGTGCCTTCGTGGGGCATAGGAGAGCCTCTCGTAATACCCGGCAGAAAGTGGACGTTCGTGCCAACTGTCAGGTGTTTTGTGCTTTTGGTCGAATACCCCGCATGAGGCAGCGTGGGATCCTTCACGATATATATTTGCTGCTCTGTAGCATTCTCTATTCAACCAGAGCACACACCTAATATTGAAGTGAGCACCGTAGAGCCTTTCAGGGGTGACCATAAAAAGGACTAAAGGGTTTTCGAAACGTAGTCATAGCTGCCCCTCTAGCGGGTGCTTTAGTACTAGCAGTGGATATGGCGACACAACGCCAACTTAATAGACAAGCCTCAACCAGACCGAGTTTTTCCTCTAACTGTTGCCCAGTATGGGGAAGTGCACTGATCAAGCTTCTTGTTCTGTTGTAATACCACTTTACATTCCTTTCAGAGTAATCATTGGCACGAAAAGAAGTAAAACGTGTTCAAAATGTCGGCATAACCCTAAAGCTACAGTTGTAGTGATCAGAATAAAAAATGGAGCTTTTTAATTTGAGAATATAATTGTGATACCGACCTCATGAGGTGGTTAAATGCGAAAGCGTGTCTTTGTTCTTTATTATTCGAGAATGCTCTACTCTCAGAAGGAACAATATCCAGGAAATGTCTTCCAGGAAATGTCAGCTATATATACCTGATCGTTTCAGGTGGTTGTTCGGAAAGAATAAGAAGCTGAGGCTTTAAAAACTATTAAAATGATGCTAAAATCATTGCTTACCCTATAAATACAAGCACAATATCAGCCTTAGTGTGGATTTTTTTCTCGCTTGCATAATTAGAAGCCTGAACTCTAGCTGTCTCGCACCTGAGCTCCTTTCCCTTGCTCGGCTTGACGTATGGTTTCCTGCAAGTATTCATTATCAGCCATTATATTCGCGGTTATACTCGTGCGCCAAGCTGACTCACCGAAGTTGTGGTGAAAACACCTGTTACGACCACTGAACCAGGGCGTTCAAGCTGGCTAAGTATGTGGTTTAGCTGTAAAGAGAAGAATCTGCTAAAACATAGGATTACTCACTTTAAGGCTTAGCTGGAAGAAGAGAGGGGAAATTCATGTGTTTAAAACACAGCATCTAGCCGGAATATGCAAATCAAGGACCCTCGTATTTTGCGTAAGAAAGGGGATTGAGGATTCAAATATGGATATTGAGAGAGAGAAAAAAAGATGTTGAGATAGAAGACAGAATATCAACATACAGAAAAAATGAGCCGGACCTGTTGTCTATTGAGTGGTGACTTTTGTTGACAGTGTCTGAGTGCGTAGTCTCAAGTAACCACTAAAGGTATGTCGAGCTGACTGATATGGTCTAAATTCGTGAATAATTGTTTCATAGCAAACCTCAGTAGCTCGAGGCATGCTGAAGAGCCCAGTACACAGTCAAACAAGAAATATCTTTGAATTATCCAATTCATACAAAGTTGAAACAAAAACAAGCTTTTGCAAGGGTTCGAGCATTCGACGATCCACTCGTCACGCTGTTCACATTGTGCGACGACTGCTTGGGCGTTCGCTGTTTCAAAACGCTTCATAAGTCCTAATAATGCAATTGCTTCTCCGACATCAAGCCTATTTAAGGCAAGTTTGCCAACAAGACCCAAGCATCGGTGTGGCTCAGTGCTAGAATGCTGGGCTCGCACCCTGTGGACTCGGGTTCGAGCCCCACTGCGCGATTGGTACTAGGCTTTTTTTTTTCTCAATTAACTTGATGTGGTCACGGAAACAGGTGGTGGCGGCAGACAACTACAGCGCTGCACGAGACCAGAGTTGGGATCTCATAACAGCTTTCGCTGTAAAAGAGGGTCACACACGCTGATGTTTAATGAAAATGATTCTGCTAGTAGCGAAGATTGTTAGATGACTTTCTTCAGGTCAATGGCATACATTGGTGGTAATCAAATGATTTTTGTCGATTTCACCAGACTTCATTCACTAATGATTACATCGATATTCATCAACGATGCACGCGATACGCCACAAACCGGACAGATGTCCCCTATTTTACGGGATGAAACCATGAAGTGTCATACGTTATCCTCTTATATGCAACTGTATAGCACTCAGGAAAAAGTATGAAATTTATTTTGTAAATAACATGAATAAATAAAGTTTAGAGGAGGGATAGAGAAGTGACGAAAGAAACAAGGAAAAGAAAAAGTAATGCATAGAATTGGCACGTATTATTTGTCAAAGAGACATGGCGTGTGAACTGGAACACAAGAAAGACGCCAGGACAACTAAAACACTTGACTTCCCTCTTGTGTCTGTGTTTCTGAGCCATGTCTTCATTAGAATGAATACGTACCAAGATGTTCAGCCATGTGCTATTTCAATAGCCACGTAATACATCAAGCAAAGTAGGGCATGTATAGCGTAGCCACGTATAAGAGTGACGAGAAAGACAAAGATGATGGGATAGAGTTAGGCATAAAATCATGTACGACGTCGTGAGAAAACCATGTGTAGTACAGCCATATGTACCATTACCATGTGTGGTAATATGGCAAGGTGGTGGGACTGAGATGTTAGTGTGTTAAGAAAGACATGACATGTGTACGTAAATCAAGCGCATGCAGCATAGTATAGAATAGCCTTGTGTGGTGTAAGATACAAGTAGTAGGAGACAAAACAGACGGAGGAAAGGAGGGAAAGGAAGAGACAAATGATGAATTGTTACGGTAATATGTATAAAACAGTAGGGCTAGAAGAAAACTTGAACGGGCCCTGCAACACTTTTTGAGCATGTTCAGAAAACGCTGTCGATTGGTAGTAGAGGCTCCATCTCGACAACACGCGAGCCAAATACTATAGTGCCGCACGCGGACTGGTATTCACAATAAATCAATAAAGCAGCTAAAAATAGCTTTTTATTCTCTCGAAAAATCACCGAATAACCCCGAAAATCACTCGTACTAAGCCCATCTATCAGCCGTTAGCAGCCATTGGCTGATTTGAACAGGGCGCGCTTGGTTCTTACAGAGATCGCTGTGAAAGCCCGTCGCTTGTCCAGGAGTGCGCGTGCGATTGCGGTGAGAAAGCCGCGTATTCGAAGATACAAAAGCAAAAAGTGCTCAAGGTCGCGAAGTGGAAGTGACGTTTTTTGTTTGCTCTTTCCATCTCTCCCTGCTTAGCTTCCAGCGCTCTAATCGGACAAGAAAGAGAGAATGTGATTGCAGCATGTGGCAAATTTTTGCAACTCCGCTCGTACTGGACAGATTCTTAAAACGTTTGCTGCGTTGAATTAGGTAAGGTAGCACGGTTTTCCAGTGAATTAATTTCATGGTTACTAAAAAAGTGTTTCAGCGCCCCTTCAAGTGTGAAGAGGTGTGAGGGTGAGGTGGATGGAAGATAGTAAAGGGTAAAAGCATGGTGTGGTGATGATATTAGAATATTGCGAGGTGTGGAAGAAGACATTATCATAAAGGATTAGAGGTGGGAGAGTTAGGAAAAAGGAAAGGGGGCGGAGGATAAGACATTGAGTTGCCATGTAAATTTCAGTATAGCATAAACAAAACAAAAGGTAATATAAAGGTATATGAGAGTAAAAAAAGGTAAAGGGGTAAAGAAAAACTACAAAGTTAACGTATATTTTATAATATCGCAAACTTGTGGGAAATGGAAGCAATGTTGAGTGGAAGAGATAGGGGTCGAAGAAGATGAAACAAGGAGGAAGATGAGGGTAAAGCATAGCATAGCCATTTCGATTATATGCCAAGAGGTTTATTGGTAACTGATTGATTGTATGCTATTCAGCAGCTGCCATGATATTTGATAGGTAGCGCAGGCTAAGAATACCGAAAAGAGAAGGGAAATTCAAGACAATACAGCAGTGAGGCCACATACGGCACCCTCTAGCGAGACAGCAGTGATCAGCAGCTCTACCCGAGTGAGCTGGGTGCTGGTGATGCTGTAGATAAAGGCCCCTCTTCTTCAAGAAAGGGCGGAAAATGGGTAGAAAACACAAATGACGGCGCGGAGGAAGAAATTTAGGATAAGAGTAAAGATGAGCGTAGCCATGCGTATAGCAGTATACCAAGAGATAGAAATGAGAAGTGAGGATGGGGAGTGCAGAGCGTAGGGTAACTGAATACGGTTAGGTAATGCAAATGCGTAGGATACCAAAGTAAAAGTGAGGAGTGTGAATTTCAGGGTGAGGAATAGTCATGTATAGCATAATATAGCAAAACGAAAGTTAGTGTGGAGTGAGATGAGACGCTGAGGTGGCTGGGAATAGAGAGGGAGAGGGTAAAACGTACTGCAGCCGTGGGGAGTACAGTTTAGAAAGGAGCAGCAAGATATATAGGGGGAAGGGGCGAATTTAGTGGAGAAAAAAAAACGATGGGGGCAGGGTACAGCCTAACATAGCTGTGTCTATTATAGCATAGCAACAATGTGAGAAAAGTAAGTGTGCGCGAAAAGGAGGAGAGGATAGAGAGGCACCGCATCACAAAAGAAGCTTCCTTTCCCGGCCATGAACATCAAGTAAGCTTGAAGTTTGGAACGCCAGTCCGTTTGTCCGAAAACTTGATTGTTGCTGAAGCGTAGGTGAACCCCTGTTCTGCACCTAACGCAGCATTCAAGTTGATTGCTACTGCTTACAAGTTTTCTTCGCACAGTCTGTTTTCTCTCTAATATATAACTGTTAACATGAACGCGTGAGTGTCTTTTGAAAGCGTTCGTAGTATCAAACTGGTCAAAAGCAATTTTATCTAAAAAAAACAAATATTTGTCACATACAAAGCAAGTAATTACAAGTGCGGACATAAAGCAGTTGTGCTACGAAGTATAATCCGCTGATATTACTTTCTAGAAGTGGGGGACAGACCTACAATACCTATGTGGGTAAATAGAGGAGACAGAAAGAACACGCGCGGTCTTGGAGAGTACCCAAGTTTACAACTGGTTGATTACCTTATATGGCAAAAAGAAGAAAGGAGAACAATAATAATAGAATGCTGGAACAGCGCAGAACTGATACACTTGCATGCATAGCCGCTTACACCTTGCTGAAAAATATAGTTTATCAACTCACAAGATTATTGAGTCACATACATGTTGGCTTTCTAAGGCGCTGCAGCAATATAAAGCACTTGCTAACAGTTGCGTTTTTAATAGGTTCACTACATCATTAGTTGTTTGGCTTGCTAAAAAAGGAACTATGACAGTGAAGTTTGTATACTCGCCTCTTGACATATATAAAGGGCATATGACTCAAGGGTGTGGCGTTGTTTTTCTAAATACTTTTGCATCAAACTGTCGAAAATCATTCCGAGCTCAATCGTGAACCAACCTTTCTCCTCTTTGCATCCTGTAAATATACCACAATGACAACCTCTGCTAAAACAGCACGTATGCAGTAACAATTGCTTTTGCAGAAGTCACAGAAGTGTCACCATGAATTATTCTCAGTTTTCATATAAAGCTACATGATTATACCCCAGAACACTTCAAAACAAGCTTACCGTTGGTTGATAAGAAGTTCTTTGAGCACACAATTATTTTGTGTTGTATTCACCGTGATATCCTTACTATACCATTTATCGTTATTGGAATGATTACGCTCACCTTCCACGCTTGTTCTACAACTTCTATGCCACTACTAGCAAATATTCAACAATAAGTGATGTTTTCTTGCAGCTTAGCAAACACTGAAGTATTCTGAATCAAATAATCCTAGAGATGTGCTGTATTCATTACATCGCTTCCAACACTTCAATATTAATAAAAATGAAAGTTTCTTAAAGGCGCTTCGCTTTCCCCGACGGTCTGTTTTGTTACCTTGCAAGTAGTAGCACATTTCTAAAAATACTCAATATATTTAAAAATGGTAGCTCCTCAGCTTGGTTAGGCATGGGTATGAACGCGAAGCTTGTTATGTTTTGTTATTTGTATTTACCCTAGCAAAGTACAGTTTCTAGACAAGCAATACAGCTAGTCGAACGTTCTCTACTGCTTACATTTACTGTCGTTTTGTAACTATCTAAAGCCGTCACCGAAGACGAATGTAACGTGTCTACTGCCATTTCTAAAGCTCATAGTTGTTGTCTTTTATAACCTTCTCGCGACGTTTAGCTAGCGTAAGTTCCTGTTCTTCACTCGTTTCATTATAACACTTTGTGCGCTGGTATTGCCGATTGCGCCATAGCTCATTATGAACGCCCGATGAATAGTCCGACGAATCTTGACGCTTTCGCTGCTGGGACTGCACTTAAAAAGTTCTGCGCAGATAAACCAGCGTCCTTTCACCCTCTTTCAATCTCACCACTATGGCCCAACAGTTTTACTGTAATGTTGGGCCGGTGTAGCAGGCAGGCCAGTGACTCAGTTGGTTAGCCATATAAACACGGCAACTGTGAGGCAGCGGTAGTCACCCTAGCGTTGGTCCGAGCATTGGCGATGGTAAACAGCGTGTGAAAACGTAGATTGTCACGTGGTATTCCTTCATTGCTTCAAGGTTAAGCAGCAAGACAAGGCAAAACTTTCTGGACTAGCCAGTATTGTTCTCGTTTTTTTAACTGCCCACAAAAATGCTTGCTTTATTTTGTAAAGTAACCTATGCAGGTCCAATCGAAATTTAGTTGGAAAAACCAGACCTATCGTGCTATAGCATCAGTATAAGTATAATAGTTAATAATTGAGCTTAGGAAAAACTTCAAACCAATACAACTCGTATTAGTTATATTCACTTGCAGCAGAAGAGAAAAAAAAATTCGACCTTTTTCGCATTGATTGAAATTATACCGCAAAATCCCTGCTGCGGTGCCTTATCCTTTTCTTCCGGCTTATTGCTATAGCAACAAAACTTTCCTCTAGTGAATTTTTTTTCACCCTGCACTGAGATATGCGTTGGCAGTAAAGAAAACGGTTAAATATATCATCGCGCAATGTGTTCCTTTGAAATACCCATACTCAGGCACATTAAAACCAGCTCTTTGGAAGAATTCCTTGTCTTGATATACCGTTTCAAAACCTCAAATATGACTATGAGCCTAAAACTTTATCTAGGAACTCATTTTCAACGAAGTGCACTCAGATATTTTTGGGTTCGGCTGCTGTCTTGCCTTGCTTTTTCATCCGTTCCGACTTTTTTATGTCCAGTCTGTTTCGCAGTCACTGACTATTTCGGCGATAAGTATTCATGACATTGAGCGTGAGCTCTCTTGATGGCGGTGGCTTCTCTGATGCTTGTGGCTGCGAACTCGCTTCTGGTCAGACGTTAGTAACTGCAAACTAGCACATCGTTCATATGGTAGCTGCGCGCTCTTTGATTACATCCTACTTTTCGACAAATAACACGCAGAATGGTCACTATGACGAAAGTCTTCAGTGTGTTAGCATATGCGAAACTTGACAGTTGTTTTGGTCGTGTGCTAGCGTGCCGATGCAGCCACAACGAAGTCGGCCTAGACGCGAGGCAGCATGCGTGGGCCATGTTATACATCAGTTCGTTTTTGTAATTCAATGTAGCAGCATCATTCTCCTTCTTCATTCCCCCTACAGTTCTTTCCGCGTCTCGCGATGTAAGCGTCCACATTAGTGAAGGAGGAGGAGGAGGAATAAATGAGGAAGGACAGGGAGGTTAGCCAGTTCTCAGACCGGCTGGCTACCCTGTACTGGGGAAGGGGGTAAGGGGGATAAAAGATGAGAGAAAAGAGACGTTGTAAAAAAAGAGAGAGAAGGTCATCAGACGATCCACGACGCTGTTTACAGTCTGTCTCTAAGACCACTTGCCCGCAGAAAGCGCAACAACGCTCTCAATGCCTTGCGTGCAGAGGACGGTCTCGGCCAGTGTCCTAATACCCTTTCTTCCGACAATTGGCGATTGTCTATTCTATCTAAAGCTTTTGACAGTTCTTTTCTTGGCACGCTGAAGCGGGGACACTCGCAGAGAAGATGGGAGAAAGTCTCTGCGCAGCCACAGTTGTCACATGTCGGGCTTCTGGCCATTCCGATTCGAAACGAATAAGCATTCGTAAAGGCCACCCCAATCCACAGACGGCACAAAAGTGTCTCCTCTGCTCTGGTTATTCCTGATGGAAGACGGAGCTGTAGGTGTGGATCCAAATTATGAAGGCGGACGTTGGTGAATGCCGGTGAAGTCCACTGAGCGAGTGTCAGTTCTCGTGCAAGTGTTCGAAGCCTTGCAGCGGCGTCCGTTCTTGATAATGGTATAGCTACACAAGGGGCATCGTCATGAGCAGTTTCGGGCTGCTTCATCTGCACGGTCGTTTCCATCAATGCTGCAGTGGCCTGGTATCCATTGATATGCTATGTCATGTTGTTTCTCTATAGCCCGGTGATGGAGCAGTCGTATTTCAGCAATTAGCTGTTCGTTTGGTCCATGACGATATGGCGAGGCAATTCCCTGGAGAGCTGCTTTGGAGTCGGAGAATATTGACCATGTCTGTTGCGGTTCTTCAACTAGGAACTCCAGAGCGGCACGAACGGCGGCGAGTTCTGCCGCCGTGGATGATGTCAGATGCGAGGTCCTGAACTTTATCGTGATGGATTTCTCCGGAATTACCACTGCGCCTGTTGAACTTGTTGAAGTGACCGACCCATCCGTGTAAATGTGAATGCGTCCACTGTGTTTCTCATGCAGAAACAGTAATGTTGTTTGTTTTAGGGTCAAATTTGACAAATTTTTCTTCTTTTGCATTCCGGGGATGGTTATCAGGGCTTCCAGTGGATGTAGACACCACAATGGTAACGACGGTCTTGCTGCGTGCGTGAAGTTCGTGGGAATCACCGTGCGATGTGGGGCAATAATAGAGCAGAACGCAGAGCATGGCCTGGAAAGTAGAAGGGAGGCAAGGTGATGCGATTGAATCCGGGTGGCATGTCTTATGTGCGTTCTTAAAGCATCGACACGAATGTAGGTTGTGATAGGGTGTTCATGAGCGATTGCGACAGTCGCTGCTGAGGATGCGCATCTCGGCAGCCCGAGGCATATTCTCAGTGCTTGAGCTTGTAATGACTGTAGAACGTGAACGTTTGTTATGCGGGCCTTGCCAAGCACAGGTAGGCTGTAGCGCATGAAGCCAAGAAAAAGTGCAGCATACAGTTGAAGCATGACTCGTACCGATGCACCCCATGATTTTCCCGCAAGAAACCTTAGGACGTGGGTGATCATGGTCAGTTTCTTCTTCATGTAAGCGATATGAGGGCTCCAAGACAAATCACGATCTATTATTACTCCCAGGAAACGGTGAGTCTTTTGATAGCTAATTGAGTGTCCATTAATTCTGATGTGGTATGGCGTCATTGTCTTGCGCGTAAACGCAACTAGTGAGCATTTCTCATATGACAGCTCCAGTCCTCGTCCTTGAAGGTAGTTTGACGTCAGTGTAGCCGCTGTCTGAAGCCTGGCTCGTACGTGTAGACGCGTGACCCCTGATGCCCAGATGCAGATGTCGTCCGCGTATATCGACAGATGTACGGAGTGTGGCAGGACGTCAATGAGGCCGATGAGCGCAAGGTTGAAAAGTATGGGGCTTAGGACCCCACCTTGAGGTACGCCGCGATAAGTATGATGTTGCCTTGTTGCGCCATCTTCTGTCTGAACGAAGAAGGTTCTGTCTTTCAAATAGCTGTAGACCCATTGGTAAACGCGGCCTCCCAATCCAATGCTTCCCAAGGCGTCCAGGATGGTTTCATGTAATACATTGTCGTATGCAGCCTTAATATCCAAGAAAAGTGCCGCTGATAATCTTTTTAGGCTCTTCTGTTGTTGTACAGACGTGACAAGATCAACAACATTGTCTATGGAAGATCGTCCACGTCGAAAGCCGGTCAAAGCCTCGGGGTATATATTGTTATGTTCCAAGTACCACTCCAGGCGAGTCAGCACCATTCTCTCCATCACCTTTCCAAAACAGCTGGCAAGCGCGATGGGGCGATAGGAGGCCATGTCCAGAGGCGATTTGCCTGGTTTGAGCAGGGGAACAAGACGGCTGCACTTCCACGAAGGAGGAACCGAACCGTTTCTCCACGAGTCATTGTATACAGCTAGAAGGGCACGCCGAGCTGTTCGTCCTAGGTTAGCAAGGGCCATGTAAGTGACTCCATCAGGTCCAGGCGATGACGAGCGCTTGCATGCTGCCAATGCTGCCTGAAGCTCCTCTAGAGAAAACATATTGTCCATCCGAGTGTCTCTGGACACCGGCGCGTTTCGTAGGTTACTCATGTTGATCCCGGACCCCTTTTTTGCAACCCTGGCACAGAAGTCTTCCGCTACATCGATTTCACGCCGGCCTTGGTGGAGAGCAAGGCATTTGAACGGACAATTCTGTTGTGGCAATGCTCGTAGGCCGCGGATTATTCTCCATATTTGCGAAAGAGGTTTGTGGGGATCGAGCGACTCGCATAGTGACTTCCATCGTTGCGACTGTAGTGCATTGATTGACGTTGAATCTTCTTTTGTAGACGTCTCGCTTCCCTCAAGTCGTAGATGGATTTCGTGCGCCTATAACGTCGTTCGGCGCGACGACGGATTGCACGAAGTCGCTCCAACTCCACATCATATTTGCAAAAATCTGGCAAAGGTCCACAATTAAACGTTGCTTCTTGAATAGCGGCCTTCATTATACCTTCTAGGCTTTCAAGAGAGCCTTCTTGGTTTCTCTCGCATTGCTTCTCTGTGGATGATCTGTACTTTGGCCAGTCTATCCGGGAAGTGGGCGCGATTTGCGACTTGCTTAGCCCCTTGATTTTTATATAGGTGGGGATGTGATCACTGCCATGCGTTTCATTGTCCGCAAACCACTGCACCTTGGTGTTCAGGCTACTGGACACAAAAGTTAGGTCGAGACAGCTACTATATGTCAGACCCCGTAAAAACGTGGGAGCGCCGTCATTTAAACAATGTAGTTGGTGGTCAGATGCAAAGGAGGACACATCTCTTCCCCGACTGTCCATCTTCTGGCTTCCCCACAGGGGATGATGAGCGTTAAAATCACCGGTAATAATCCATGGCCCAGGTGTCGCTGATATAATGGCGCTTAATCTTGCTGGGTCGAAGCGGCCTGAAGGCGAAATATATACTGCCACTAGCGTGAAGTTCACGTTCTTACGCTTAACTGTCAGGCACACGTATTGATTGCTGTCGTCCGGTGTTACTGGATGCTCAATATATGTGAGTTCGCACCTGATGTAAACAATGACCTTACTGGTTTCGTTACGGGTTGCAGATCTGAAAGCCTCGTATTTAGAAAGTCTTATAGCATTGTGAAGACGTGGTTCACAAATTACGATAATTGGAAACTGATTCTTGAAAACATATGGTCGAAGATCCGAAATGCGGGGTTTAAGACCTCGGGCATTCCATTGGAAAATTGATGCCTCTTTCACTTGTTTACGGAAGGGCTGCAGGGAAAGAGCCATGGTGCTTCTGTAGATTTGATAGCACCGGATTCAAAGCGTCCAATATTTGAAGAGCGCTGTGGGCAGCCGGAGTCTGAATATTATTCAGGAGTACTCGAATTGTCTTCATGAGGGTCTTAATCACGTCTATTATTTCGTTATCTTGACTGTCATGACTTACTCGCTCTGAAGTAGCTTTCAGTGGGCGATGCTGCCGTTCTACTGGCGGTGTCACTGACGGCAGCGCTGGCCACGCGTCAGGGTCAATGTTTCTTGCGTCTTTCTGAGGATGCTTGTTGTTGGCACTTGTTGATGCTTGTGGTGGTGAGTGCGTGATATGGGGTAGCGGTGTATCCCTGGCCTTGGCAGAGGATGTCCTAGGAGTTTTCCTATGGCGCGATCGCCGACGTCGCACTTTGGCAGCAGCCTCCCTGTGGGTAGAACCGTCTCTGGCCATCTGCCTCAGCACTTGCATTTCCTTCTTTACATTTGGGCACTGCTTTGATGACGCCTCGTGAGGACCTTGGCAATTGCCGCATTTGCGATGTTCTGCCTGGCAGGCTTCCGTGTTGTGCGACTCCGAACATCGGGAGCACACAGCAGAACTTGTGCAAACAGCACTCACATGTCCTATTTTACAGCACTTCCGACACTGAAGAGGTTTCGGCACGAACGGCCGTACTGTGTGTCAAAAATGACCAACTCTTACTTGAGTTGGGAGGCTGTCACCCTTAAAAACTAGTTTCACGCATCGTGAGTTCCCGAGACGGCGGGCTTGCAAGATTGTAGTAGCTTCCGTCACTGGTTTGATTAGAGTTGGAAAATCAATATCGCTAATAGATGTGTCGACGTCGTAGATAACGCCTGCCCTAGAGTCCTTGCCATCTGGTATGAATGAACGAACGTTGATGTTCCCGAGCACATTCACCTTGGTCAATACGTCGAGAGCAGTACGTTGCGTAACGTCTATCGCCAGAACGTTCTTGCGGCCATTGATTCTCACGTCTGTTATTTGTCCCGGAACGAGCGCCTCAAGTGACATAGACGTGGCCTGGCGATTAAGTCGGTTCATGCTGTCAGCGGCATTCAGCGGGACAAACAAAATAGTGTGAACCGGTGGCTCTTGAATATTCGTGGTGGCCTTACTTTGGGAAGGAGATGTCGTAAGCAACCTCCTCTTCGCCTTGTGTCTTGCCACGGGCACAAAGTCACTTTCATCGGAGCTCTCATCACTGGCCGTAGAGTACATGAGCGTGTCCTCACTGTCGACGTCACTTGGGTGGCCGGAGCGCTTTCTTAGAGTGGCCACCGACGACGCGGGACGTATGGGTGGAGGCCCTGGTGATTCTACGTCCATTTCCGCAGGCAGAAGAGCGGCGTCTTCCACTAGCACCAAAGAAAACGAGAAAAAATAACAGAGACTGAAACCAGCGTTCCACTCAGGAAAAACTTCGTCTTCTTCCCCACAAATTAGTGAAGCAGAGCATTAAGGCCTTGTGGCGACGTCACCATAAGGCGTTCTTTTCACGTGGCAGCTCACCGAGATTTCTGGCGCCAATATGACCCTCCTATACGCGTCATTACATGAAGACATCATCACTTGATAATGCCGCTTGATCGAAAGTAGACTAAGAATGAAGATAGCGCAAAGGCGCTTGCTATTTATTACAATATTTGTAACTTTACGCTTCCAACCTTAAGAAAGTCGGCAAGAAAAGAGAGTGAGAGCCCAACGAAATAGTCGCAATAAGACGCTAAATTCCTGGTTAACGAATACTGACATTGCGATAGCAGAAGTAGTTTCAGAAGCGGGAAAGAAAGAAAGAGAGGCGTGATTCAACAGTTTTAGAAAGCAAAAAACTATGCAAGGGAACGGTATGTGATCAACATTTTATACAGGGTGTAGCAGCTATCATGCAGCATGACTTAAAAAAGAACAATCACGTTGCGCGAGGGAAATCTAGTGAACATTGTTGCGGAACATTGTTGTAGCCACCGCAAGTTTTTTCGCTGATAATATTTAATTCAGTCAAATATATTGTCACAGTGTATTTCACATTATATGTTTTCACAATATGTTGTGTTCTATTTAAAATCAAGTGACAATATTCTTAAGCATAAGTGGGTTCACCCATTCATCCAGATGTCAATGTGACAAATGAACCATTATTTTGAGCAATTGATTGATTGATTGATTTGTGGGGTTTATCGTCCCAAAACCACCATATAATTATGAGAGACGCCGTAGTGGAGGGCTCCGGAAATTTTGACCACCTGGGGTTCTTCAAAGTGCACCCAAATCTGAGAACACGGGCCTCGACATTTTCGCCTCCATCGGAAATGCAGCCGCCGCAGCCGGGATTCGATCCCGTGACCTGCGGGTCAGAAGCCGAGTACTTTAGCCACTAGACCACGGCGGCGGGGCCATTATTTTGAGCAAAGCAAACTTCACACTCTACAAACAAGTTTTCGGTCCCCACGTAATAGTAAAGGCATTCAATTCTATATGATACGAAAATTAATTACCCTATATCTATCACAAATAAAGAATGTGGTAAATAGCAACCGCTAAATTCAAAGCCACAATTACTAGAATACTAAGAGGTACTGGTGTATATCAATGGTTAGAGTGCTCGACTGCTGACCCCAGGGCGACGCGTTCGACCTGGTCTGTCGCGGTCGCATATCACTGGAGACGAAATGGTAGGGGGCCATTGTGTTGAGTAAAGGGATTTACTCTGAAGCCCAGGTGATCAGACGCAGTTAGGACAGCCTGTTTATACAAAGAAAATATTTATGTAGGACGAATACTTCATACCACAAAAACAAAATCAAAACGATGCGAGGTTAAAGAGAGTATACAGGGAAAGACGTGTTCAAGTGAGAGGAAAGTCTGCGCCTTGACACTCAACACAATTAACTCCCATGCCACCGAGTGTTCAAGACCGCACTCACACGCATCATCATTGTGGTGACCGTCGAACCGGGCAACGTGGTGTTGAGTCCATCGTGGTAGCGTCCCCGGTGGCAAGGCGCCTTCTCGTGTAGCTCGCTGGCTCGAGCTCGAAGTCCATGTCCAGCACCTTGACGTCTTGCTGGCGTCCAGGACACGCTGGACCGTGGCGAGCGCCCAGGACACGGGGCGCAAAGCTCCGACGAAAATCGAAGCCAGCTGCGCACGCTCCACGAACCCGTCTTCTCGGGCCATTGGCACAACTAGATCATGTATATGCACGTGTTAACTTGGTGTTGGGATGCAAGTGTATGTTTGTGCACAACTCTTTTAGTACTGTCATTGTCCTCGATCATAACTGCCATACATGAGCTCGAAGAGAAAAAAAGCCTGTACTACTTTGGGGGAGTTTTTTGTAGGTGAAGAGCGCAGGTCTGAGACAAGGTTCCCAGGATCCTGAACACTGCTGGAACATATGACCCAACATTCTATTCATTATGCTATTAAACCACTCTACCAAACCATTGGTCATTGAGGGGTATGGCGTAGTGGGCATTTGCTTCATGGATGAAAAATGGCTGAATAAAGTAGGATTTACGATCACTGGTGATTTTTCGGGGACTTCCCACATGGTATAAAAATTCAAGAAGTCCTTCGGCCAGTTAGGAAGTCAACCATTGTTAATATATACCGCTTTCCCTTTGACGATATGGAGAAATAGGCCAAACAATGTTGAAGCCCACTCTGTGAAAGAAGTTTCGATTACGGGAATTGTTCCTAGAGGTGCTTGTCCAAGTAAATATCCCGGGACAGTTCGCTGGCACGTATCGCACGATTTCACTAAACGTTGAGTAGTGTACTGATACCTTCAACAATGGAAATCTGTGATGATTCTGTTCACCGTTCTTGTCACTCCTTGGTGCCCGGCCGCGGTGGTGTAGTGGCTAAGGTACTCGGCTGCTGATTTGCAGGTCGTGGGATCGAATTCCGGCTGCAGCGGCTGCATTTTCGATGGAGGCGAAAGTGCTGAGGCCCATGTGCTCAGATTTGGGTGCACGTTAAAGAACCCCAGGTGGTCGAAATTTTCGGAGCCCCCCACAACGGCGTCTATAATAATCATATGGTGGTTTTGGAACGTTAAACCCCACATATCTATCTTGTCGCGACTTGGTGACCCGCAAGAATTCCTTCGTAGGCCATCTTTAACGCAATATTCTTTAGCCGCTTTAATACCACCAGGTGTTCTACCTCCTTCTGGTATGGTAGTTGGTGTTTCCCGCACAGAATACCGTTCTTCAGAACAAATTTTTTCTTATGAGACTTCGCAATCACCTTTTTTCCGATTGCGTTAAAGCAGCGTTTCAATGAAGCGTCCTCTTTTTAAAAACTTCGTTAGGTGTTGCTATAGTGGCAATCCAACTCGCCAAAGCCGCGAGAGCGTCGTTGCTAAGTTTTGTTCTGCCCATTGCTGCCATCAGGTCGTAGTACTGCGCTGCGATTGATTCTTTCAATGAATCATCGTTGTTGTAGGGGTGCGACTTCGACCGTTTGATTCGTGTTTCTTTACCTTGCTAAACATCGTTACTGCTGCAATAATATCTTCGGAGTCATCAGGATCTTCCACTATTTTACGTCACCTTTCGTAACTCCGGAAGTCAGACCGTTCTGGGTACTTGTGGATGTGTCCAGTGCCACAATGCCTTGAATGTTTCCTAAAACCACATCGTACAAGGAGTCTTGCATGATCTTCGCTCTAACGTCACCATTAAAAATGGCGTTTCTTAAAAAACCACTGTTTCTCGTAAATAGCGCGCTGTTTAATCAAGTTCGAATACCGGACTATGAGACTCTATGCCCCTGTCATTTTTTTCTTACATACCAGCGCCTATTCAAATAAAACAGCGTTACTGCCCCTGTCTCTCAGTACTCTGTGTTTATCCCAGAGCCCTTTCGCAACTGACATGTCTTCAGTTCCACTAGCAGTAACTTTTCAGCTTAGGGGCCATTCCCGATTTGAATTGCCTGTCCGCCCTGTAATACGACGTATCCTTCGGGATCCCTTGCAACTCTTTGTGCCTCCTCTACTGAGACCAGGCACGATGCTTATATCTCACTCTCTCCTCTGGTGGTGAACTTATCTTTGTTGGGACGCAGCTTGTCACCTGTTGTACCCTGATCTCTAATTTCATTCCGTGCGCGTCAAACATTCGGCTGCTCTATGCCTCTCTTCGACACACAGGAAACAGCGACTGTCTACATAATCAAGCCGAGGTGTTTTCGTTTCATCCGTTCTCAAACGGTATTCTTGCCCCACTGTCTTCTCTGGTCGCTATTTACCAAAGTTAAACAAAGCCCGAGCCTCGAAAAATTTGTCATCTGTGTGTGAGAGCTCCTCGATAATTAGGTAATTTCTTAAAAAGAAAACCTTAGTACGGGGAGTAGCTCTTGATAAATTGTTCGGCAGTAACCAGCTTCATAAAGCCATCTTGCTTTTCTCTGTCTGGATGAGCTCCAGCCAATGATCTAAGTACCCGAGAGCCTCGACTTGTAGGGCTTGACGATTTTTTTATATGCGGGCCTTGTGGTACAGAATTTAATGTTGGTACCCGTCTTTCATGTACATGAACCATTGGAGGAGTGCCCACTTGAGCGTTCTATAGTCTAGTGCAGCAATTGGATCCTTGAGTCAAAAGACAGTTAGAGTTGTTCCCGTTAGGCAGAGACATAGCGGAAGCGCCCACTTCTCCCGGGACCATTGTTGGCAAATGGCTACACGTTCAAGGTACGCATTTAGGTCGTCTCTTTTGTCATTGGACGGTTGTATAAGCTTGTGGGGACTGCACACTTTCGACGCACCAGACGCATTCGGTCTCACAGCCTTGGCGTTAAGTGTGGCCTGCTGACTAGCGGCACTTTCTTGCAGTGGAAGCCCAAGAGTGGGAACCCTAATATTTTGTTCTAGCTGCTTTTGATGCTTCTCCGTTTTCTCGCGAGCTGCCATACGTTCCAGTTTAATCAGCTTTTGCTTCAAATCTATTCCCTCCTTTAGAGCATTTCGTGCATCAGCGCGTTCATGGCGTAACGATACAGGTTGTTGGTGTGCCGACGCCCTCAAATACACATCTTTTAGCCCTAATTATTTCCAAATGCTGACGACGTTGTCATTGTCCATGTCTCATCCTTGGGTTTGAGCATCAGATACATATGTTATTAGACAATACTGTCAAGGCTCGCTAATTGAGGGACGTCAGTATGGGCCCAGGCGCTCAGCCGACAAAAGATGGAGCGTAGTTAGACATTACGTTTGTATACATAGATCTAGACACATGAACAGGCAATCCTACGTACGTACACTTCTAAATCTTGCCGGTAAGACGATGTCTATTGTTCAAGGTATGCTACTAATGGTTCTTGCGGGCTCGATAAGATGCGTCTCTACCGCGCACTACTCGATGACGACCACTCACGCGACACTGTCACCGACATAGCCTGACATATCACTGCGTCTCCTGGGATCGCGACGCTACGGAGTTGTACCGCTATGACAGTCACTAGTACGGTCGCTTTTCTGTGCAATGGACGTCCAGGCCTATGCTCGATCCCGCCCGAGAACACCAGTCAGCCGGCCAGCTCACCGCAGCTTTCCAGGCTTGGTGGCCCACGTTGTCGGTGCTTCGTGCACCACCAGGTCTCGACCGTGAACGCTGGCACCCTCGTCGCCTGGCCTAGCTCGTCTTCCAAGCTCGACGCCGTGTACCCGTGACAAGTTGAGTGCCACAACGGGACGGTAGCCGCCACGAATCTTTGCTTTGTCACCGCTGCCCGACTGTTTCGGCCCACTTGCTGCTCGACTGTTCCGAAAATCTTCATTCTCCCTCACGAGTGGCGCTGCCACACACCATCCACGCACTTTTGGCTTCTTCAGCCTCCCAAAATGAGTTTTTACTAAAACATCGCTCCCACTTGTCACGTCATGTACTGTGCGATGTCATTGCACCTTAAGGAACACCGAAGGGTGAAAATTTCCGGGTCGTCAAGTACAGCGTCTCTCAGAATAATATAAGAATGTTGAGATGTAAAACCCCACAGAATAATATTTTTATTACAATATTTATAGATAAAGCGAGCTAATATGTGACTACTATTCTATTTCTACACATTACCAACCTTCTAGCACATGGTATAAAGTAATGTTAATTTTCATATCTTTCCTATTTTACATATATATCTGTATCTACAGCACTCACGTATTGAAACAGGGTAAGTTAGGGCTAATCAGTAAATTTAGTTTCGTTTCCACCCTCTTCAGTTCAGCTCGTATCAGCGTCGTTTTAACTCGAACGTGCAAATCGCAGTGCACCAGAGCCTACCCTATATTTAGAGAGCAGATTCGCAGCGACATGGCGCATTCATTGTGAGTGATCGCGCATAGCAGCAGACATACAAAGAAATGAATGTCTCGTTTAAACTAAAGAGCATTGTACGTGGTACATATTATGTATACATGTAGTGTACTCCTATGTAGATTTTACTTTTTACAACCTTCAAACCACTGTTTCTTCACAATATTTCTGGATTTTAATACCACTTCTGTTCGGCATATTCAATATCCTCCCCTGCCCATGAATTTCGCGTCTGATTCAAATTTATTCACTCTGCGTTCACTTTCTATTAGTTCCACTTTTCGCCCCGCCGCGGTGGTCTAGTGGCTAAGGTACTCGGCTACTGACCCACAGGTTGCGGGTTCGAATCCCGGCTGCGGCGGCTGCATTTCCGATAGAGGCGGAAATGTTGTAGGCCCATGTGCTCAGATTTGGGTGCACGTTTAAGAACCCCAGGTGGTCGAAATTTCCGGAGCCGTCCACTACGGCGTCTCTCATAATCATATGGTCGTTTTGGGACGTTAAACCCCACATATCAATCAATCAATCAAACAATCAGTCCCGCTTTTCCTTTCTCAGGCGCCATACAGCCAAAATTTGGACGCTATCTTCCTGAATATGCCGTCTAAGGTGACGCTTCATGCGTACGTCTTCCAACGACTTCACACAATAAACATGCCTTTTTCAGAGACCCCTCACTGTAACGTTTAGTGTCGAAATGTCTCCGACAAGCACACCGCCCCCTACTTTCATTTTGTAATGATCTACCCACGGTGCTTTCCAGTCATATCTATGAACTAAAAATAACAATGTCTTTTAGTCGTTTCTTTTTTCTATGGGGCGTGTTCTGTGTTTGCACTTTTAGTTTAAATTCAGGGATATCTAGATACTATGCCCATATGATGTTTTATCAAATTTTGCAATCATAGTTGTATGAAACACAAGAACGGCATCATCTCGTGCAGCATTTACGCTAGCTAGAGCCAACCACCCTGTGCTGGTTTTCCAAGTTTAATGCTTCGCTCTTTTTGTCGTGTCTGCGCTGGCTTTTGCTTTGTTGTTCTGGTGTTCCACTGTTTTTTTTTGCATTGTTTCCCCAACCCACCTTTTCATATCCACCTATACAAGGAATCACTTTTAAAAGTGTCAATTCAAACATGTTTGAAATTGGCAAAGGGCTACACTACCCTGCTTTCTGGATTTTTTTTTCCTTTCAGACGACGATTATTAACAGCGACACGCACCACCACTGGACATGACCTCAGTAGTGACTCCCTTAAAAGCAACATGCTAAGCATCACAATGCCCTTTTGACAAAGATTGGTTCTCCTGTAAAAACGGTAGCTAGCCTATTTGAGGCACTTTCTCCTGTTTGCTCATTTCTAATATCATTGATTGACGCGACTTAACATCCAGAAACCATGAGATGATTTCGCGAAATGTCATGATGAAGGGCTCTGAAAATTCGGACCACTTGTGGTTTTTCGAAGTGCACCTAAACCCTAGTACATGAGCCTCTGGCATTTTGGCCTCCAATTGAAAAGCGCTTGTTTTGTTAAACCTGTCATACTCTGTCTTCCCATCTGCTGGCTCTAATCTGGGCTTTGCAGTTTCATAATTCACAACGAAGCTTCTAGGATCCAAGCTGAAACAGTTTCTCAGGTCAGGCTTCATGATGCCCACTGGCGGTGAGTGTTAATCGCTTGCGCATTATTATAAGAGGGAGGGGGTGGTTAATTCTTGTCAGAAGAGGGGAACGTGTCACTTCTTGTGGCATCATTGTTTGAGTGGTACCTGCTCCGGCACTGCAATCAGACCATGTCTTTCCGTGGCTTTATGGTGTTTTCGCTAGAGAACTAGGTGTGAGTGGTTCATTCCTGACATATAATAATCTTGATTCTTATGGCCTTCATCGAAACTACTAAGGTTATGAATGTGATGCAGCAATACCCTACCCCGAAACTTAAAAAAGAAGACAAATGCAATGATAAGCAAAAAGAAACTTGTACTTCCTTGCATCAATGAAAGGTGTATCTTTTATGTTGTTAAGAGCAATCAACGGAAACGAAACACACTGGAGATAACTGTCCTTCGTGGATACGCCAGTGCCTATTTACTCTTATGCGACCAAATTTTGCCCACCACTTCGTTGCTTTCTCTTCGTTAAACTACTGACTGATAACGTCGACTTCTGCATATCGCGCGTGGGCCCCATTCCTTATGACAATACTCGATTTTTGGTGTCTTTCTCTACGTACATATATGAGGTACACAGCTTCTACTTTCCCTTATGTTCACAGTCATTTGCTGATATATTTAATGCCTACAATTGTACTTTTAGTGCTTATTTATTCATTGAACAATTTCCAAGTTAGCCTATACTAATAATTACGTCAGATGTTAAGCTGCCATTCATACCATCATCAATAATTAACGATCTTTGAGTCATACCTAGTATATCAAATGGTCATAGTGTAACGCATAACATCTTAAGCGGGGAGCAGCGCTTACACAAAGAAGATACATATAGACATATCGGTAGATAGCGAGAAGGCCCCACACATCAGAGGCTGTCTTTGGGTATTTTTGCGCACATGTACTATGTCAACAATATTTTGTTAGTCATTACATCTTTTAGTTGATGTTTAGAGCCTGCCTTGCTTTTGTATCTCTCCTTCTCTGTTCATTTTTTTATGCTCTACTTAGGATGTATAAATCAGTTATAAGCACGCATTCAGAATTTTGACTTTCTGAAATAAAGAAACGTGAATGTCTCTTGTTTAACTTTGAAAGTCTGCTACTAAATTGTCGGTGGTGGTTTACTGTTGTTTTTCATCTTGCATCTGACCATGTTGTAAATATTCAAGTAATAGGTTTAGAAATAAAGTAAACACCTAAAGCTTGATTCACAAAAAATATAGCGAGTTTGGTTGACGGACAGAAGTCAACGACAAAAAACTTCTTTATTTCGGAAAGACACTGTGACGCCAATATAGCAGCTGAGAGCGCGCTGTGCATAATCTCCTGACGAACCTTTTCAAATAACAAGCCAATAATTCAAAATTTGCATCATGTACACTCAGGTATATCCACTACGATGCCTGTGCAACGACTGCGTAATAGTTTAACTTGCATCAACTTATATCCATGTGCCTATAGTATATAGGAAACAACGGCGACACGTTCTCTAACATACGTTTTCGCCTTTCAAATTCACAGCATAACAGTAGGACTGTGCGTGAAATTGAATAGCCATTGCCACATGTCGTTCTCTCGCGCATGTTCATGTCATGTTCATTTACATACCTTCGACAGTCATGAGCCCCCACTGTGGAAACTTGTGGTGGAATAACTATCTGAGTGATAAATTCCTTAAAATAGCCCAATGAATTCTTGAATATTTGCTCGACACCCTCATGCAGATTTAAGGCATTGAAAACAACTAGCCACGTCTCACACCATTTTCAAAGGTGTTGGTGCTCCCTGCTCAGTTCGTTGGACCTCGCGTCATGCTACCCGAATAAATGAAATTTCAATACCATTGTATGCTGAGTTCACTGGCGGGTCTTACTGAGGCATAAATGAAAGCTTATAATCATTGAAAGCTCAGGATACTGACTTCTTCACCACTAATCAAATTTGGTGTCCTCCTATAGGCGCGTGTAATTGACAATGTGCACGTCTCTCACTCCGCGGATTGTTGGACATGTCGTGATATGTGCCTTGACAGAAAAAACTTTTGACAGGGTAATAATACCCTAAAATTATCATGACTACTTTTTATCGTTCCGATGCGTCAACTATGCTTGCACAGTTACCTTTAATAACGTAGAAGATGGAGACAGCAGTCAAAAGCAAGTACACCAGCCTCAAGGTGAGGAAGCGTTGATAGCACATTCGACCTTTTCAGTAGCACGTCTTCAAATCATCTGTAAAAGCGGAGTACGAGGCAAAACTCGATGCACCTGCTCCTTGCTGTTTAAATTCATTTCCGCAGACGCTTATTGCTTATAGCATTAGCGATGGAAAGTATACAAAAACACAGCAAGGCTCAATCTGCAGCTGCCAACAACTATCACATTTAATTCTTTTTTTTATGTTTGGTGACTCCACCTTCCACGCTTCTAAAATGTCACGTTTCTAGAGGCTGTACGAAGTACAATAAAATGTATTGTGCAGATTAAAGAAATAGTTAGACGACCTAAGAACACCAACATTTTCCAAATGCTAAGTGAAGTCACAAGTATTCTAGGGCACAAATGTTCATGTGTGCCCATAGACCTTACCTCTCTGTCCGTTTATGATTAGTATAAGGCAAGCGCGCTATTTTCATGATAACAAAATCAAAGATAGTGGTGAAATTAGTGGCAAAATAAAGATAGTGGAACTTACCAAACATTTATTGAAAAAGACGCCCAACAATGGTATTGAGCTAGGTCTAAAACATAATACGCCTTTATTGTGTAAAATCGAATACGTCGAAATACTCTTCAAGCTATATTGATTGTGACGAAATATGTCTACGGAAGTCCAGCGATGCAACTCTTTCACAAATCACTGAACCTCAAGCATGTGCGATGGTGAGAGGCAGTGTTGCATTAGTTTACTTTATGACTGTCGGGGTTTAACAATGAACAAGTGCTTCATCTCCCACTAAACGGAACCATGAGTAGCATGCGAAGCAGAGCATGGGTCGACTTAAAGTTCCGTTCATCACGGGCAGTGCGCGACAAATTCAAAGCTAAGAGTCCCACTTAGAGGTCTTTTCTTTGAGTGAGTGAGTGAGTGAGTGAGTGAGTGAGTGAGTGAGAACTTCATAGTGGTCAAAAATTAGCCGAAGCGGGACGGGAGCGTGGGCCCCACTAGCTTTACCAGGTGACAACACCCAAGAAGGATCTGGAAGCTGAAGCCTCTCAGCGATGTCCTGGGTCCTCTGAACAAACAATAGTTGGTTGAGGAGCTCCGGGAGGTGCATTTCAGCTTCCCAGGATGGTTTTTCCTCTGCTTATGACCTGACTTGAAGGCGCACGGCCAGAGCATATTCTATAGAAAACAGTACCCAGGTTTACAGTGCTGACAGAGAACTCAAACTTTTAGGTCGTTATTTAGCATGGTTGGTGTGATTTACTTTTTTATCTGTAGTTTTCGGAGTGCGAGCCGTTGAGCTTTATTCATTTACGATCATTGTATTGAAGTTACCCTGATTATGTGCACACTACATTGAAACAATACCTGCAATTATTCGTGTTGTGAAGTTCCTGGCTGTAACAGAGTGCTGGAATATATGTCTTATATTGCTTAATTTCTACGGTGAATTATTCGGCATATTATAAATGTCTATCCTCTGAATGTGGACTTCGAGCAGTTCCTGTGTGTGACCAGGAATGCGCAATAAACTACGTGTTATTTGAATCTGCTGTTAAGGGCACAGAGAAGGATTTAGCGGCAAGCAGTGATGTTTATTACTATGAATGTATCTCTTCAACGGTTTAAAATGGCCATGACGTGGCGTTTATTTAGTGACTGAATCGCAAGATCATGTTTTATTAGGTTAATTGTCTCGCAACAGCGGTGAGAGACAATTTTTATTTTCTTTCTATTGTTTGTGGCTCGATTGAGTACACGTTCGTTGCATCAATATTCTTTTAAGACATCTGTGTTTATATACTTCTGAACCTATAATTTTCCTTAATGCTGTAATTATTCTGCATGATTATGTATCAGTGTATGCCGTACAACAGATGCTTGTTGGTGTGTCTATGCTTTTGCTGCCAGGGTGGCGCGACGTAGTCAGGCGTTTGTTTAGCCTTTAGTCGTGTCCCCCAAGGCAAAGTGTAACGATTTTGCCTCGAACAAAAAGTGAGTGAAATGAAATGAATGACAGTCGTGCTCACCAGGATTGAATCACTATGCTTTATTAAAAATGCTTTCAACATAGGGATGAGGTAATATTGATATGTTAACCGTGTAAATGTCGCATATTGTAGTTGAGGATGAACATAATATAATATCTAAAATTTGCAGCGTTACATCTCAAAACCACTACATGTGTTTGAAGATGCCGTATCGGAGGGCTCCGGAAATTTTGACTATCTGGCGTTCTTTATTGTGCACTGACATCGCGCAGTACTCGGGCCTCTATCATTTCGCTTCCGCATAAATGTAAGTGCCATGGCCGCGATCCAACCCGCAACCTCCACGTCACTTGGCGAGTGTCCTAGCCACTGATACGTTAAAGTGGACGAACATAATTGTATATAATAAAGCGCGTACGTTAAAAGGAACGTTGCGTGAGTTTTTGTGAAGATAGCAGAAAGATTGGCAGGCTTTTGATTAGACAAGTGCTATACGTGTTGTCCAAGAAAATTTTTATGAAAAACGAATGCCGATGTATTTGTACAAAAGAGTGGGTGAAACAAAATAGTGGTGTCATTAGTTGCATGAAAAACGATTTTTACGTTTTTGGTACACCATAACATGTATTCAGAGGCAATAAGGGGCATCTGCCAATTTTAGAAGCTTGCTCCTTATGCTCGGTGCTTGTAAATCACCATTTCTATGGGGAACACTGTACGTGACCTGATTAATGGCAGATGGAATGTCGTTGCCACTGTAAATATCTCAGACAATCGCAGATAATCATAGTCACTGAGCCTGTTTAAGTTACAGGTAGATTGATGAGGAAATCAGGACGTTCTCATCCCTAAATCTTTCTGTGTGTGGAATCTCCCGGGTGGTTTTATGGTGCATTAGGAAAACTAGGTGCAGTATGAAGGTGCCTCGGCTGCATTTATGAGCAACTTGTGATTAGTTGCTGTCGAGAGTTACTTTGAAGCAATTTTATGATACGCGACATGCGGGCCCCATGGTATAAAATTCAGTGAGCAAATATTTGAAACCACCGACAAGGTGAAAGGCCTGTAGCTCGCTCCATGGTAATACGATGATCCATGGGGAAAAAACGACAGGCCTGCCCGGAAGGTGCAGCACAGTCACGTTGAAAGCTGAAAAAGCGACCTTTCAGAGCCTTTTCTAAACACTTATTGGGTAACTTCTGCAAGCACGCTTGCTTGGTACCCACTACGTCATTAATAATAATGATTTCTGGTTGTAGGCTGGCATTCGCTATGCTATCTTTGATCATTCTTCTGAGGAGCGTGGTATCTGCTAAACACTTGCAAGGAATTTGTGGAAATTATTCATGTAGTGGCTGACGACGATGGCATTTTCCTCCCACATAGAGGTTACAATTTCAGTAGCATTCCATTTTAAAAGGTGAAGTGCTGAGGTAGAGTCTTTTACAGTGTAGCTTATAAAAGCGCACAATCACTCATACATCAAAAAACCTACACTATGGAGCACAAGTTGCGCCCTTTCTTGTTAAAAGCTGTCTTAAGAAATTGAACAGTAGATAAATATAACAGCTCTTGAGAGCACAAAATCGAATCACTGTTGCAGTGGTTTTAAATTACGGGGTACTGTGGCAAGTGATGGTGGAGCATAAAACTGCAGTTCAATTAAGCTTCCAAAAACACGTAGTTAAACAAGTGTCATACCTTTAAAAAAATATGGGTTTTCTGCCCATGTGCACACGAACACAATATACCCCAATGTTGCATAAGTACTTGGGAAAAATTACTTCTACAGTTGCTATCATATTCATTTTGCTTTCAGGCTGCGGGGCTAATTTATTCGCCCCCTCGAAGCTTCGCTTACAGCAAAGAGGATACAGCAGATGGCCAATAGTGGCATGAGAAAGTGCTGCGATCACACCACCAACAAAATTGAATTAACGATGTCAATCGAAGAATCATTCCTTAGTGCAAGAAAATTACTTTTCGAGACACACATTACGATTTAACCGAGCTTTCTTGCGGTCTTGTGGCCCCACCGCGTTGTTCTAGTGGCTAAGGTACTCGGCTGCTGACCCGCAGGTCGTGGGTTGGATTCCCGGCTGCGGCGGCTGCATTTCCGATGGAGGCGGAAATGTTGCGAGCCCGTGTACTAAGATTTGGGTGCACGTTAGAGAATCCCAAGTAGTCAAAATTTCCGGAGCCCTCCACTACGGCGTCTCTCATAATCAAATGGTGGTTTTGGGACGTTGAACCCCACAAATCAATCAATCAATCATTGCAGTCTTGTGTAGCATTTTTTTCGCGTGATTATTCGTGGACCGGAAATTACAGTTAACGTCACGTCACAGTATTGCGCCACACACGCTCAATTGTTATGAATTTACCCGCAGGAGGAAAAGTTGCCGCTAAGTTCACAAAACGACAGGCCACAGTTGCTTCGGTGAGTGCGCATAGAAAATGCGTGAGCAAGTGGCAAGTCACAAATGTCACCTCTTCCAGCTTGGCGTTGACTTCATTAAATGTTGGATAGCGTCATTTCACAAAGTCTTCACACAGTTGGAGGAGTATACTGGAAAGAGAATTATTTCGAGGGTGTTGGTGTTAGGGTTGAAGTTTCGCATGGGTGTCGCTTTTTGTTTCATCGATTTAAGCAGACTTTCAGCATTTTGCTGTGATGGCGTGCCTTGCATAATTGTGTTTTGTGTCTGATTAGTGTGCAACTGGTCATACAGTAAGCAAAGACATTCGTAAAGTACGCGATTCGCTGGAACTGCGCCACGGGGCCATACAACGGGGACGTGATCCAGTGCGCTGCGCGGCCGTTAGGACAGACTGCCTGGTTGATTCTTCACCTGTTAGAACTCGCATTTATTGATTGTGTTGCATCGATCGTTAAGCTTGCCGAAGACAGCAGTAAACATAATCTACAGGTAAACAACATTCTCCCTTCAGTACGTTATTTTCTTGTATATATGCGTTCGTGACACATGTTTTACCGAATATATGTTCATCATTGCACTACTATCAGAGATTGGTTGTGTCGGAAAAATAACTCTTGTCATGTTTTATATGCAGTTTTATAGACTTCCACACCTTCAGGAGCTGGTCTACAGCACATGCTTAAGAAAATGGAGCAATTCCCGTATAATGCATAAACTTCTACCAGTGCCACCATTTCTTTTGCACCCATGCAAATATAACTGCTCTTTAAAAAAATATATTACGTGTGATGTTCGCCAAGGTCTGCTTTTCTGAGACTGTGACACAGTCACATGTCGAAACATTAAGAAAGCATATCGCTTCAACAACATAAAGATACATGCCGAACCGTTAAAGCATATCGCTTTAGCAAAATAAAGAAAGCGCATTGTTTTTTCAGCAGAAGAGAAAGCCGGAGGAGTCGCATGTGTGTTGTCACTATATGCTGCATGTATGTGTTAGTGCTTGTGCTTTGAGTGATATAGTAACAATACAGTCGCACAACGCTAGCGACCAAAACATATTTCTGGCAGTCACCTTCTTATTGGCCGCTTATTCAATCAAAGCGTAACGAGTGAAAGCAGAGCACCATAGCTTCCACGTTTCGAGCACACTAACGTACTAAGTAGTTCCCACGTAGCAGACGACACAGCACTGGACCTGCCGCTTTTCAAATCACCTTGAAGGAAGAGGGGGCTCTAATCGAGCGGTTGGTTGCATGTCTCCCATGAATATTTCTTTCGCTCGCCAACAAATAATAGGAAGAGTGATTGTGGTTGCCCGCAATCCCGCTTCAAGGCACGGCAAGCAGCCGCCGGTGCACGCCGGCCATGCGGTTGCGTGTTCTCGTTCATTAAAATTGGCACTGTTCACAAATGTTGCCTCAAGTGAATGTCGTCACACGTGTGCCCCATCTATCGGCTCTGCGCAGATGCAGCCGCGAGCTGAGATACGTGATGCCAACAACACACAAGACTTTTCAAGGGAAGGCTGAATCGGTGGAGTGTGTGAAGTGGGTGGGTCCCGGACACCTGTCTGACTGTCGGCACGAGGCGACAGCCCTATCAAACCGCCAAAGAAGCTAGGCAAAAAATGCGTAAACAAATTGAAATGTCTGTGGTTAGCGAAAAAAATTCGCAGATCCGACATGCAGTGGGAATCGAGGATATGTGATTCTGAAATGAGGAGTGTTCATAAGGCACTTAAAAATCAGCACAACGTTACGAGGTGGATGAACCCAGTACGCAGGCAGTAAACACAAGTAAAAATGTTACGTGCATTCACCTATCTATATACGACACAAGTATGTTGTTTATAGTCGCGTAACGACGGCACCAATAACAATTGCAATGCCAGCACCAGCAGTGATATGCATGTAAATTATGCCGTACATGACTTTCATATCAATGTTCATGTTTGCACCTGACATTTTGGTTCGTCGCTCATATAAGACATTTTAATACCCCATTTGGTATTTGTGAAGCTAGTGAAACGGCCATGAACACGCTATGAGCGTAGGCAGTAGTCACGTTTTACATCACACGCATATCATGATCATTTTGTTTGGACGCGCCATTTACCTTCTTCTCCGTTCGCGTATGCCAAATTTGGTATGTGCGAAGCTAGCGAAACGGCCACAAGGGCGTCATGAGTGCGACATGTAGTCAAGTGTCTAAATGACACGTATGCCATGATTATCATGTTTGTACCAGTCCTATGCCTTTGTAATCTATGCCAAATTTAGTGTATGTGAAGCTAGCGAAACAGCTGAGAGCGCGCTCTGAGCGTACCATGTAGCCATGTCACGCATAACGGGACATGACATGCATATCGCGACTATCATTTTGGACGATAATTTACCTTTGTCGTCTGTTCATGCACGTGATACCAAAGTTGGCATAAGAATAGCTAGCAAATGGGCCGCTAGCTGACGATTAGCGTAGCATGTAGTCATGTTTTCCATGACACACATGACATGATTATCATGTTTGATTTACCTTCGTCGTTTATTGACGTCACGTAACACAAAACATAATATACTTGAAGCTAGCGAAACCACCATGAGTCCACTATGAGCGTAGCATGTAGTCATGTTTTACATAACACGAATGTCATAGTTATCATTTTTCGACGTGTCATCTATTTTTGTCGTCCATTCGCGTCAATTACTAGTCTGTTCAGTATATAGGAAGCTGGCGAAATGGCCGTGAGCGTGACATTAAGTCATGTTCTTACATGACACGCATCTCATGATTAATATATTTATACCAGTCATATGCGTTCGTCATTCATTCATGTCCCTTAATACCAAACAATGTGTATTTGAAGCTAGTGAAACCACTACGAGCGCAACATGAGCGTGACGAGTAGTCACGACTTGCAATACATGTGTGTCATGATTTCCACGTTAGGGTCTGTCAGTTATGTTCGCCTCGCATTCATACCATACTAGTTTCGCACTGTGTCAGGCTGCTGACCCGCAGGTCGCGAAATCGAATTCCGGCTTCGGTGGCTGCATTTTCGATGTAGGTGGAAATGCTGTAGGCTCCTGTGCTCGGATTTGGGTGCACGTTAAAGAATCCCGGTTGGTCGAAATTTCCGGAGCCTTCCACTACGGCGTCCTTGATAATCATACGGTTGTCTAGGGACGTAAAGCCCCACGTATCAATCAATCATCACACTATGTCATGTGAACGAAACCACCGCAAGAGTAGCAACACTATGAATTGTAAACTCACGAAGTTCATATGATAATTTCGTGTTATGACTAGTCACTTATGCTTTTTATTCAGTCATGTTATCCCATACTGATTTTGGTATCAACACCATTATCAAAAAAGCCAGGAGAGCTAAATGTCGTAGCTGGGTAGATAGATGATAGATAGATAGATAGATAGATAGATAGATAGATAGATAGATAGATAGATAGATAGATAGATAGATAGATAGATAGATAGATAGATAGATAGATAGATAGATAGATAGATAGATAGATAGATAGATAGATAGATAGATAGATAGATAGATAGATAGATAGATAGATAGATAGATAGATAGATAGATAGATAGATAGATAGATAGATAGATAGATAGATAGATAGATAGATAGATAGATAGATAGACGGACGAACAGACGGATGGACGGATACGGTCAAACACACATTGTGTTCACCGCACAAAGTCGTTGTGGTGCGGAAATTCACCTAGATATGTGGAGAATGCAGTTTTGAAATAGGCTTTTTGTATAATGCAAATTTTGTACTTTTGTGCCTCCTATTCTTCGGTTTTCAATGTTCGTTAAATTTGCAGGCAAACTTGGGCTGACGCTGGCTCAACTGTACGCTGTGTTCACCATGAATATCTGGACACATGCTAGCGATGATGCCAACTAGAACGCCCCTCGAATGATCAGCGTTACAGAAGTATTCTGAACTTTTCAATTGACTACCCTTTCTCCTTACAATTTAAAAGTAATGAACTTAGAGGAGAGTCCGTGTTTCTTGGCGAGCATGGTGTGTTACAGAAGTACTTTTTTCTACAGCGTTACAGAAGCACTCTAAACTTTAATAAACGATTGCCCGGTCACTTTACAATTGAAAGAAAATTTCTTCGTCGGGGAGTGTGTCTGTCTAAGCCAGCAAGGTGTGTTACACAAGTAAAGGCTGGAGCATAATCAAGGTATATGTAAATTGGTAGCGTAAGTTTAATAGAAGCCCATGAATCCAGTAGTTGGTGGCTCTTTGACAACGTCGCCATCTACGTGAGGAGCAGAAAACTAACAGCAAAAATAAAAATTAAAATAAAGTATGACGTCACAACTGGAAGCGGTAGCAACTTCGCGCATCTTCCCTACATGGTGCGAAATTGGTATTTTTCCTAGTTGCTGTTCTGCTATGTGCCTTGTTTATTACGTGATTTTATTACGCCGTGATTTTGTCTTGCTAATTGCATCCAAGAGAAAAGAAACAAAAAAAGCGAAGATTGAGGGTTTGAATTTGTTTTATTAGACATACGACGTACTTCCACTATGCACAAAAAAGCGGCAATTGTGAGACAGCTGTTCCCGAGAATAATAGCATAATAGTTCGACAAATCACGTAGCCAATTTGTCGAAAACCACTGCAGCGATACATCAGCATTGAAAACGTAGCTTAGAAATCCGTAGAGTGGAGCGTCTTTTTTATTTAGTCACAGAAAGCGAGGGCACGCCGGCTGCGCGCCAGCGAAAGCAGTCACAAGAGCGGCTATCTACGCAACTCGTGAGCTAGTTGAGCTACAAAATGCGCATAAAAAATAAGTAATTTTCTGTAGGTACACACGAAACCGCCACGGAAAAATGAGCTATGGCTCGTTGATGTGGTAGTGTGCGGGCCCAAAGAACGCGCTGAAATAAACTCATGCAAGTTCTGATGCCTGATACTCCCACAAATCCGTTGGCCCATATTACCAGACTGCCAGCACGTGCCCACTGTTTCTGAAACTAAACGAAAGAAAATGAGCGCTCAACCACATACTAAAGACCAAAGCTTTATTAATGTAAGCTACTGATTGTTTGTAACAAGTAAAATTAAATCTACTGAAATCTAAAGGTTTAATTATTCTTTTGTTTTCGATATTTGTCCTTCCCTCTCCTAGGGGCACTTCAATCGCATGCGGTTGTCGACGTCTGTCGCAATGGGTTTCAAATGCTTCTCGTTCCGAATTTCGTGACCTATTTAGATTGACCTTGACATAAGTGCACAGACCACGTGATCGCATGGCCGAAGGCATCGACGTGTTATCTAGTCACGAAACGCCTTCTTCTGCCCCGCCGCGGTGGTCTAGTGGCTAAGGTACTCGGCTGCTGACCCACAGGTTGCGGGTTCGAATCCCGGCTGCAGCGGCTGCATTTCCGATGGAGGCGGAAATGTTGTAGGCCCGTGTGCTCAGATTTGGGTGCACGTTAAAGAACCCCAGGTGGTCAAAATTTCCGGAGCCCTCCACTACGGCGTCTCTCATAATCAAATGGTGGTTTTGGGACGTTAAACCCCACAAATCAAATCAAATCAACGAAACGCCTTCTGCGCTGCGCATGCGCATCCCGTCGTATCAGTGGCCTTACATGTCACTCTTCGGCATACTTGTAGCCAAAACGACACCTGCGTGTAGCGGTCTTTTCTCTGGATATCTAGCGCCGTTGTTTTTTTATTTTCTTGATATTACGTAGCAGATGCAAAGGCACGGGTTCCAACACCAGGCTTGCGTCGTGATTCATATCATCATCATCATTATTATCATCAGCCTGACTACGTCCACTGCAGCTCAAAGGCCTCTCCGACGTTCCGCCAGTTAACACGGCCCTGTGCTTGCTGCTGCCAATTTATACACCCAAACTTCTTAATATCATCTGCCCACCTAACCTTCTGTCTCCCCCTAACTCGCTTGCCTTCACTAGGAATCCAGTTAGTTACCCTTAGTGACGAGCGGTTATCCTGGCTATGTGCTACATGCCCGGCCCATGTTCATTTTCTCTTCTTGATTTCAACTATGATATCCTTAACCTTCGTTTGTTCCCCAATCCATTCTGCTCGCGTCTTGTCTTTTGAGGTTACACCTACCATTTTTCTTTCCATTGATTCATATATACTGGTTTATTAGCATAAGTAAGCGTAGCCAGCCTCGCAAAACACAAAGCCAAGCACAAATAATGAAATTTGCTCTGCTCAGCTTGCCTTTGTCTTGTTAGGCGAAGTTGAGCTTAAATGAGGGTAGCTAAGTGAATGTAAACGTAGCCGAATCTAATGCAGCCTATTTGAGCATGGTATCACCTGATAAATTCGGGCATAAGCAAACTTAGGTGCAGTCCCAGTTGCTGTTTTTTTATGTTAAGCGTAGTAAGGCTTCGATGCGCTTAGAAGGTTCAAAATCAACACGTACAGCCAAATCCAATGATGCATAGTTGATCATGCTATGATTTTATTTAGCCGAGCAAAATTAGCTCAAGTAAGAGAAATCTTATTGCGGCCAATTAATCGAAGTCGACATCCACATGAGCCTTGAGGGGCCGAACCCTGAAAGACACTGATTCCTTTTTATTGACACAATACCAACCAAGCTAATTTATGTCTAAATGTTAGATAAGACGCGTACTAGTAAATTTTATTATCGGTCTGATGTCTAATCACACACAAAACATACTGGAGTTTTACGTGGTGTAGTTAGGCAAAATATGTATAACCAAGGTAATGAGGCACGCTAAGGTAATAATAGAAAAATCTAAGTGTGTTTGATCACGTCTTTGTAAAACTTGTCTGCTTATAATTAGGTGAACAAGTTCAAATAAAATACAATAAAGCAATTGAAGTTAAAATTTTACGAGCTAGAGAGTCCTAGCTGACAAAGATACTAATCAATAATCTCAAAGCTAAGTCCGATTAAGCTAAATTATATCTAACTAGCATTCAAAGAAATTTTAAATATGTCATCATACCAATCTCACTTGTTTTATTATAACAGGCTCATTTAGGTTCAAATTTGCCTAACGCAACAAAGGCATGCTGAGATGAGAAAACTTAATTTTTTTGGCTTTATGAGGGTTTGAGAGGCTGGCTACGCTTAGTTATGCTAATAAGTAAGCGTAGTAATAAGTAAGCATAGTGGTATAAATTACGACGCGAGCCCGGTGCTGAACTGGCACCGTTGCAGCCACTACATAAAAAAAATTAAAAACATTTTTTTCCGAGCAAGGACAGCGGCACCCAGTAGTCGTTTTGGCTACTAGCTCTTCCGAGAGCGACATGAGAGGCCAACTGATACGACGTGATGCACTTGCGCACCACTGCAAGCATCTCATCGCCAGCGCATCGATGCCATTGGCCACGCGATCCCGTGGTCTGCATACTTATGGTCCCGCCTGTATCTACGTTCTACAGTGTTAAAGAACTAATGTATTATCATACTGCTTGATATGTTCTAGCAAGCTTTTTTATGTGTCGTGCTCGCGGACTGAAAATTTAAGACAAAAGAATGCGCATCCTCTCACTGTAACGAAGAGTGCGCTACTGTCTGTAACACACTCTTCGTGTTCTGCCTAGTAAACAAAGCACTCGGCTACTGACCAGCAGGTCACGGGATCGAATCGCGCCCACTGTGGCCGCACTAATGATGATGGCAGAATTTGTTGAGGCCCTTGTGCCAAGATTTATGTGCACGTGAAAACAACCCCGGGTTTTCGCTATTTCCGGAGCCCTCCTCTACGGCGTCTATGGTAATCATATAAAGTTTTTGTGACGTTGAAACTTTGAAACCCAAATATTATTATTACCTTGACTTCTCAGGAAGCAGTGTGAGACCATGGATGCAATTGTTGAGTGTTTCGATGGAACTATCGTCAAAGAAAACATTTAGGTTCCGTGTACCTAAATGTCTTTACAGGTAATTGACCATTGAACAGCGAAATTTCCCGAGCATTCTACCAGGTCGTTCCTTGTAACCTTGTCACCATTTAGGGATGTTAAACCCGCTCTAATTTTATGTACTTGGCCGGGACCTTGGCAAACACGTTTGCCCAGACAAAGCAAGGACGACCCGCACCCGTCAGTAAAATGGCGGCAGTACTTTCATTCGTAGCCGCAACGAAGCATCGAAACCTGAAATATCTCATCTCATGTTATCGCATTCGGTGCGTCTACTGAAAACCAAGATCAGCGACAGACGATGACGTGCACAACTCGGCGCGCCTGACCGAAGCTGTCGATTAGCATCCGGCCGTTTTTCACTCGCCTGAATTAGCGATGTGGATTTCGTATTTCAATTGATTTGTGGGGTTTAACGTCCCAAAACTATATGATTATGACAGACGCCATAGTGGAGGGCTCCGGAAATTTGGACCACCTGGGGTTCTTTAACGTGCACCCAAATCTGAGCACATGGGCCTACGACATTTCCGCCTCCATCGGAAATGCAGCCGCCGCAGCCGGGATTTGAACCCGCGACTGGCGGGTCATCAGCCGAATACTTTAGCCACTAGACCACCACGGCGGGTCGATTTCATATTTCAGGCAAAGCTCCTGTTGCGATAGCTCCTGGAGATAAGCCTATCTCGTCTAGGAAATTCCATCGGACCTTCGATAGATATCGGATGCTTTTGGCGAGCTGAAGCATGTGCACCGTTGCTGCGCTGCCTGCTCGACAGCGAACAGGCACAGGCAACGATTAGACGTCATTTTGTCCAGCACGGTTTTCACACTGCGGTCGACATGAAAAGCTTCGCCACGTCCTCTATACCGCTTTTTGAGCTTCGCCGTTAACAAGTGAGTTGTCTTGAAATTGAATTTGTCATTAGCCTAACAAGTGTTGAGAGCTCGACGAGTTGGTATGGGTTCATCTTCTCCATCGTTTGGCTATTCAGGTCACCAATCAAACTTTCATTTTTGTGTGTTTCGTTCGCTAAATAATACTGTGCCGCTGAGCTTAGAGGAGTCGACGTGATGTTAGCCTGGGACGCCGATATTTCAGGGCCCGTTGTTTGCAACTGCGAAACGGCGTGCATCGCAGGCGCTGGACGCGTCTGCTGGCTCGTCGATAGTTATAGCGCGAGAACAAAACGACGACACAGAGACAAGAAGGACACCAAAGACACGAGCGCTCGTGTCTTTCGTGTCCTTCTTGTCTCTGTGTCGTCGTTTTGTTCTCGCGCTATAACTATCGTCATGCCATACCAACTAGCCCAAGCTGCCACACTTCTTGGCTCGTCGTTGAGGTGCAGTTATAGTGAGTATATTCTATGCACTATAGGCACCCGATAATGGACCAGAGGGTGCGACGAAGCTTTTTGGGCTAAGGTCCCTAGATGAAACAAGGTCGCGTCAGTCATTGTTATCGAGCCGTCCTCCTCACTCTCTCGATTACTCCTCTTTTTCTCTGCCATCCGCGTCTGTAATTGGTGCATTACTTGCACGTGATCTTGCAAATGGCTGGTGGTGTTATTTATTATTATGCAAAAGGTTCAAAACGAGTACGCATGCGCATATGACTCTAGCCGGATTCTCGCCGTGACCAGAAAACAAAATCGTAGCCAGAACATAAACTGAAGAGGAGGAGCGTTTCGGTGTGCGCTAAGTCGACCAAGATTGTTTCGCCATGCTCGTTCAATGCAACGTCTGCGTTTTTCAGCAATGCTACGTTGCCGTAAACAACAGAAAATGGTTTCGCTCTCTTCAACTTACCTCGTGCTTTCCGAGATGAAGCGCACCATGAAGTGCAACTATGAACCATTTCACGCGATTGCTTTCGTGCAACTCCGTCAACGTATGTCGACGCGGATCTGCGAAGCGAGTTCACTTGTCGGTTTTTAGGGGCGAAGCTCCTTATGGCGTGGCTTGGGCGTCCCTCGTATGTAACCACCAGTGGCACATACCCGAAATAGGTATAACACTTGACCTCCAAGGTGGTGCCAGTGAGAGATTTCTTCTGTGCGTTGTTTAACAATAAAAAATAGTGCTCAATGTACATGCCAATGGCTGCTAATGGGGAATGAGAGACATGAGCATTCGGCTTTTGTCAACGCGCATGCTGCGATCCCCATTAGCAGCCATTGGCATGTACATTGAGCACTATCGGACAAGAAAGGGATGCTACATTATACTCGCTAGGTGTAACCTCCTTAGCTTTAGAAAGGTTTAGCGAGCGTTGAGCCGCAGTGCCATGAATACAATGAACTTGTATATACCATGAAAGAACTCAAGGTGGTTAAAAATGAGAAGTAGATACGAAGCACAAGCCGAAAGAAAGTAAAAGCCGAATTCTCCTGTCTCTCATTTCTCATTAGCAGCCATTGGCATGTAAATTGAGCCCTATCTGACAGGGAAAGGTTGCTACGTTATACTCGCTGGGCGTAACCTCCTTGGTTTTCGAAAGGTTTAGCGAGCGTTTGGTCGCAGTGCTATGAATACAGAGAACTAGAATATACCATGAACTCGAGGTGGTTAAAGGTGGGAAGTGGACCCAAAGCGCAGGCCGTAAGAAAGTGTGCGTGTGCCACCTCTCGTTTAGTCCTTGGAATGTCCGCTGGATGGCGGTGCTTCTATATGGGGAATATATGATAAAAAGATGCGTGATGATGGGACTTGGAGTGTTGAATAGATGAATGAACGGACACACAAACAGATGCATGGATGGACGCATGAACGGACGCAGGGGCGGATGCATGAAAGAACGCAGGGACGGGCGCACAAACAGACGCATGGACGGTCACACAGACGGACGCATGGACGGAAGAATGCTTCGCCCCACTCTCCATCATTCACTCCTTGGATATGCTGCCAGTTTTTATTGAAACGCCAGGCACGCGTCTAATGCGTGTCTAGTGCATGCCAGTTGGTACAAATACATGTGGGTATGCACGTATACAGAGCATCTGTAGGTTGTAATCAACGCACCTTCAGAAACATTTCACTCTTGGCCAGTTCCCGCTTGAGCCGAAACGAGCTGCTTCGAGACACCTCACCAGTAGAACTCTCACTTTTCAGGAAGTTCCCAGCACCGCATCAGAATCACTTGGCATCACGATTGTCCAAATGGGCACATTTAAAAAAAACGTCATCGCAGTGCTGCTGGACGAGTGTTCGTACCAGCCTGGTCGTAGTTTTTTTTCTTGCGTGTGCACAAGCCGGTTATAATCAATCGTCACAACGTCACGCCCTGTGGCCACTTACAGGATCCAGCAAGAAGCACGTTCACAGTGTCACAACACGAACAAAACACAATCGGAGAAGTGGACTCGTTAGAACTGGACGAAATACCGCGGCCGTGGAACTAAAATGTACTACGCTAGATGCCATGGCTAGTGGTGTAAAGTATAGAACTGCACAACGTTGCCGGCTGAGTAACGCACATCCCGCTTGCTCTTGTGTCGTGCCGTTTATGTTCTTAAAGGTAACTGTTTATTCTACGTCTTATTTCGTACCATTTTGTTTCATTTACATCTATTCACCGTAGCAACAGAACCCAAACATTCGCTTTTGGATGAAAGTTTTGAACCTTCTAGGGGGCGCTTCAGGCAAATAAGCGAGGAGGAAAAGGGAGGGTGTCGCTACCTTGGAAACTTGTTTCATCTAGGGACCTTATTTTGGGCCGCCTCAGCATTGTGTACCGACCGGCAGCGATACCAAGAAAATGAAACTCTCGCTGAACACGTTGAGACGCTGAAGTGACAGTGCCCTTTTTGGCACGTTTTCAAAGAACGCTTCCTGGGCACTTACATAATCAGCTGTGAACTCCTGCAAGCAACTAAACAAGAAAACATCGTGTTCGTGCAAGTCCAGTTTTGGTGCGTCTACTCGCTAGGCTACGCGTTAGAAGACTCAGTTCTGCTGCGCCTACTCGCTAGGTTGTGTGTTCCCAGGTTCTGGCGCTACCATCAGATCTCGTAAACGGCATTGCCGGGTGCCTATAGTAAAGTCAGTGCCCTCTGGATTTCCCATCCTCAGCTAGGCGTTCGTGTCAAGGGCTGAAGAAAGTTTCTTGCTTTTGTTCAGCACCGGCGCGTCGTCCGATGTCGTTTGCTTCTGTGGTGTTGCAGGCAAAAATGCTTGATTCAATTCCTCTTTATCCATGAAAAGTTCACTCTGTTGAGTCTCAGATCGTTGCCCTGCAGCTTACATTTACGAACGGTTGCACTCATCTTGCTCATGACCGAAAGAATGGCATTCGCTGCACCTTGGAACTTTGCAATCACGTGGCATGTGCCCCTTGCTTCGGCACCGCAAGCACTAAGGAGGTCTTCCTGGCACTACAACCAGTGCCATACTGCTGCCGAAACGCATTTGATGCGGCAGTTGATCTACAGAAACACCGTCTTGTAGCTGCATGCGTATTACACGAGTTGTCAATTCAACTCCTTCAAAATCCTTGACTCTCGATCTGTCACCTTCTTGACGTCGCCGTATTCATAGAAGGCACGTCGAATAGCGTCTTTTGTAACATCAAACGCTCGACAGTGTAATTACATCTTAACCTCTTGCCGCATCGAGTAAATGACAAGACATACCTGGTCTTTGACATCTAGAATGCCTGCGTCTGTCAGTGCTTTCTTCGCCTGCTCAGTTTTCATGTTCGATAACCACAAGTGCGACAACTGATATGCCCTGATGCCACCTACTTGCTGTATCACGCCTGAAACTTTGAGAGGTTTCCTGAAGTTGTCGATGCGACACGATCAACCGCTGACGTGGCAGTGTAGAGCTACTGCTCGACGCATCGCTTCACCTGGTGGCTACGAAAGCAGAATAATCCCGTAGTCCTTTGGAACGCGGGGAGACGCTATACCGCAGCCGGCGTCGGCCGCTGTGGCTGCTCGGGACGAGCTTACCATCCTGCGTCTGCACCGACCGGCGTCCGAAGCAGAGTGCCTGAGCCACGCTGTTTTTTTTTAATGTGAAGCATTTTTTAGCGAACTTCGGCAACATTGAGCGTATCTATCTATCTATCTATCTATCTATCTATCTATCTATCTATCTATCTATCATCTATCTATCTATCTATCTATCTATCTATCTATCTATCTATCTATCTATCTATCTATCTATCTGATAACGAAGAAGAACCTTTTGGACAGCGAACAATACGGTCATTAGGAAGAACACACCTGGCAAAAAACAGAACGTTTCTCTACATTTTGGTTTGGTTGCGGCACTGATCTCCGCCGGAGGCTCGATTGAGGCCGAGATGGTCGAAATTCAGCGGAGGCCCAATTCTTCAGGCCCGTGTACCGTGCGATGTGAGAGCGCTTTGAAAAAGTCTCGAGGATGAAGTTTTCTGGAGCCCTTCGTTATGGCGCACATAATAATTATGTAGGAGTTTTCAGATGTATCACTCCTGATATTTTCAAAATATTTCCTGCATATTCATCGTTTAGGTTTTAAAGGTCACATAAAGAACAACAAAAAACATGTGAAAACTTCAGCAAATAAAAGGTAAAGTTTCAAAGCTTCCGCCTTATGAAACCAAATAGTTTGCGCACAAAAGCGGTGATGCAGCGTCCCGAATAGTGCACGACCAGAACAGGCCAGGTCACTCAACGTGCGCAGGCTATAGAGGGAACTTTAACGCGTGCTGAAACGCTCTAAATATAATTCCGTTACCAAACTATGACCTAGATATTTTATTGAACAAGTGAATATATGACCACATATCTTTCGCGAAGTGGTCACTTTTTGTCTTTTGTTAATTTTTTCTTGTGGCCGGGAAATTAGTGTTCGCCTTCAGTTTACCTGCACTATATATGCCATATGAACATTATTCGTAGCGTCTGAAGTAACCTTGCGGCTACCCGAAGGCAACCTTTGTATGGCATCTATGACGTCGTTTTTCCACTGCCACAAATAGCATCAATCATGAAGTTTACCTCTCTAAAGAACCTATTACACGTGCTGTGAAAACATATGCAAACAAGTACCATTCATACAGACCGTCCCTGCCTCACTGGGCAAGCTTGGGTCACGGGTAGGATAGTCTTTCAGCCAGACAATTGAAATCAGACAAACATCGACTCATTATTATTGTGTTAAAACACGGGAAAACGAGCCCTTAGGTATACACTTCTTTCCCTCGACAAGACGCAGTTTGTTACCCTAGGATTTTACTGAAGCTTTTGCACTGTGTTACTTTTCAGGCAGTTGCGAGTCAGTTCAGCATACTTGTGATGTCATATGTGTTCAAGTTGAGTTTGCGTTGCTTCTGAAAGTCTTCTTTTTTTTCTGCTGTGTCGATTATTTTACGTGAGGCATTTGATATTTCACTCTTGAGATCAACTTTTCTGCAGCGTACCATGAAGTATCCCGTACAGCTACAGAATCGAATAAGGGTTCAGTCAATTTGTTATTGAAAATTTTCAAATACTCTTACACTGGTACAAAATATCTAAAGAAAACACTGCAAATCATAGAAAAAAAGAAAAAGAGACAAGGTATCACAACGTATTGAACTGAAAAATACCGAGTGAAGAGCCACAACTTCGAAGCTCTCCGAGATTACATTTTGTGGAACTTTTGTGAGTTTTTTGTGTTACAAATTGCGTCCACTTCCTTTTGCTCGCCTAGATCGGCATGCCGGTATTCTGTGTATAAGCAGTGCTGGACAAGATGACCCCTGCTTCTCAGCAAGAAGATTTTGCTCCGAGATCTCTTTACGGCGTTCATGAGAGGAAGCAAATTGGGAGTGTCAGAAAGCACAGTTGATGAAACAGGGCTTCAAGAACTCACATGACGTCATAAACACGTGCGGTAAGTGCAACGTTTTTCACAGAAATTCCACATGCCAACGCATCGGCATTGCTACTCGGTCGACACTTCAACAGTGCAGCAATAAGACCACCTTAATTGTCACGTTGTCTTCATGCCAACTGGCAGGATGACCCCTGCTTCTCAGCAAGAAGATTTTGTTCCGAGCTCTCTTTACGGCGTTCATGAGAGGAAGCAAATTTGGAGTGTCAGAAAGCACAGTTGATGAAACAGGGCCTCAAGAACTCACATGACGTCATAAACACGTGCGATAATTGCAACGTTTTTCACAGAAATTCCACACGCCAACGCATCGGCATTGCTACTCGGTCGACACTTCAACAGTGCAGCAAAAAGACCACCTTAATTGTCACGTTGTCTTCATGCCAACTGAAAACCGCACCTTCCGCAAACGTGCTCGAAATCGAAATTTCAGCACACGATACGGGTGCCTTGTTCACGATGAAGAATGCATGTTGGTCTTTAATATATATGTGTCGAAAGACATAACGCGCTTGCGTATACCACTGTTAAAGCGATGCATTTTGATATTTCGTATGCATTCGTTCATTGTGAATCACACAGCTGTGTTGGTCACCGAAAAGTTGATTCTGTTTTTTTGAGCTTCATAAGTATGCCTATTGCCTTGAAGACATGAAGTAGGTATGACAACACTTTGCAACATATAAGATTAATTATAATGTAGTGGGTAATAAACACCTGTACAGCGCTCACAAATTACAACAGGTAAAATCTGGGCTCCTTATTGAGCGTGTTTTTGTGGCCAGCATACAGAGATTGTCATATCGAGAAAACTGTAGCTTGAGCGCTTTTATTAACGCAACATTTTTAGCAGCCTTACTTGCAGTGATACGTCATTGACATGAGAAATTTCTTGTGGCTTGTAGCATGCAGGTATAGTTACAAAAACGGTGTCATGTTTCAATTTTTACTAATACATATACAGCAACATCCCAGTGCCGTTTAAATAGATTCCATAAAAGCAAATTCGCACGATTACTCACAGCGCAGCATGTTCGGCACAGGCAGGTGCCTCTTTTTCGGTAAACTCGAGTACTTCGATTTGTCGCCCTACTATTTCTGAATCAATGTGAAATGAAGTTTTCGAAACACATATTTCATCGTGCTTCATTATTTTTATTGAGCAAGACAGTCTAATGACTACTGCAGCAGTCAAAAGAGTGAGATATTTCTTCTAAACGCATAATCCTGCGATGCATACCTAAAAGAAAAAAGAGAAAGCAACAAAAGTATAATATCTGGTCGCAACCTATAACAAGCGTTGGGCCTTGCGCTTTTTGTTTTTGAGTCTATACAGGTAAAAAAAAGAAAAGCAACATCACTGAGTGTCGTATTTGCCTGCACAGTCTGCATTGACGTTCGGTTGAGCAAGATGTCTTTAGCAAGCGCGTCCCACAATGGCGAAGTACTGCTTATCGTTGTACTAAAAGACACAAGTCCACCTAACTGGGTTGCATAGTAGTAAACTAGTAACCAGCGGCACAGCGAATTCTTATTTAATAGTTAAATTGGCGTGTATGAAAGTAGCCCATTTGTTCAGGAGGAAATAAGTTACCAGGAGGGATTCGAACGCCTACCAACTTGATTTTAAAAGTAATGGTATTAACGTTTCGGTCCTCGCGCTGGAGCCTTAATTGGTCAAAATTCGGAATATTGCTCCTGTTTGTGAGCACAGTTTTCGATTTCTGAACATGGCTCCTCGGCGTTAACCGCAACATTGACACACGTTCATTGAAATTCTTTTGGTCAACGTTCGGACATGTTCCCTAAGACAATAATGGAAAATGTAATTCTCGACACCTTCGCCGTGGTACACAGGAACTGGTTTAAAGATATCGCAACACCACAAGTTATGTCACCAGTAGGCATTGCTGCATGGTCAAAAGTGCATAAAACGCAAAGAATATTTTCGGGGGATGCTGTTAAAATAAATGCATTGATTGGGAAGAAAAATAGGGATAAGAGAAAGGAAATGGTATTGCATTCGTGTCCTCTTAGGTGAATGTATCAGATATCATGAGATTGTTAGTTTCTTGCATTGTAGCCTTCTCGAAAATGCGCCACTTCGTGTAGAGACTTGACGAGAAGTTACTCGCTTTATTGAGCTGTCACTGTCTTGGTGGTTTGCGGGACTAGGCATGTATCACTTTCGGTTCTCCTTTGTAGTGGAACCAACGAAGATATCAGCTTTTACTGTGTCACTTGTATTGTATAACTGTGTCACTTGTATTTCAACGTTTACAGCATAAGTGATTCCGCGCAGAATTGCATACAATCATAATTCACGCAACTGTATAGAATGAAGCCATCTTTAAGTAGTAATGTACACAAAGACATACTTAAAAAGAAAAGATTGTGCAAAAAAAAGACGCGTGTTCAAGGAAAGCCATGGAGACAAGTGCCAACTCGCACTGCTCATTCACGAGCGTACGGTAGAAAAGTTCAAAAAGCATCTTTCACCCGCTCAACTTTTCACGTTATTGTATCTGTAACACAATAGGCTGAAAATTACTTTTATTAAGGTATATTTTACTTCAAGTTTCCCAATGCTTACAAATATAAATGAGTTATATGAGTCTTAATGTTCCAGTCGACTCTTGGCTTCAGGCGTGTTGAATTGTTTGTGTGAGTAAAAAAATGTGATTTTTAGTTTTTTTTGCTCCTAGTATGCTGTGGAAAGAGCATGGCACTAGAAGTCAGTTTACTGTGACATTGATACTGTTGGAAGTATGAGCAATATGAAGAAAAAAAGTTACCTTGCACGCTTGATTGATATTGCAATTCGTCCAATCAGGAGCGCTTGTTTCGAACGACGTCACTTGATTTGTCTCCGGTAGTTTAACGTAGCAGCTCAATATGCACCCGTAAAGTACCTGGTCCAATAATGAGCACCACACTGTGAGGCAATTACAGTGCTATACAACGAGACAACACAATACCAAGCTAAAATGCGTCATTTTCCTCGAAGAGGAAACTGAGGCGTTTCACCATATGCTTTGGGAGTGCTTTATTGCAATTTTTACAGAAGTTGATATAATATTTTCTGTATATGTGCATGAAAACGCCGTAAAATATTATGGCTTGTAGACTGTGGGGAAAACCAACCAAAAATTCTGCTGCGCTTCTCGAGCGTTAAAATCTATCGACATTACATACTACTTGCTCAGTAACGTATACACTTACTATGATAAACAGGGCATTATAAGAATTCTACACATTGAAGCATTTGAAATAGAGAACGTTACAGCGATCAGGAAGCAAACACAGTGAGTAGAAGATCAGGTGGTTCTTGACTTTGGCATTGATTTGTTGCATAATGTCTCACACGTGCCATGATAAGTGCCCAACAGTGAGAAGCTCTAAGAACCACAGCACAGTAGGACAAATACAAACTATGTACTGCTAAACATTGCCAGGCCTGCGCAAAACACCAGCAGACAGAGTGAAGGCTTATACAGTGGCCTTTTCAGAGTCTATTGTTTGCTTGTTTTTGAGAACAAACCTCGCATGCTATGATGTCAATGCCTTGGTGATTTATGCCATCTACTGTGTCATTAACCATCGTAAATTACATTAAGTAAAGCCGCACCCACTACACCAAATTTTGCAATTCTGCAGCGGCGCTTTGCAACCGCTACACATCTGAAAGGTACTGTGTGAGCTTTCGTTGTGCTGTGGCAGATGACGACGAAGAGGTATATCTGAACCCTATGTAATTCCTTGGAATTCCTCAAGTATCGTGCGCCGGCCTCGCTGTGTGAAGTCTGTTTGGTATTTTCTCAGTCAGAAAACTGTTGTGTAAGTCAGAAAGACTGCTTCTGGTGTGATTGTTGTCCACTTCCACCGCTGCCTGTGTCTGTAACAACTACGGCATGAAACAAAAAAAACTAAATAAATAAAAAATACCTATTAGAGAATCAAATTGGAACCCACGTTGCCTGGTGACAGTCAACAGTTCTGACACTTCGCTACACTGGTTATTTGTAAAGATAGTAATTGCTAGAATGCGTAATGAAACAGTACACAGTACCGCACAAAGGTTCACTCTTCCAGTTTCATAAGGACAATTGGCGTACATGCCTTGTTGGGGAAAAAATCTAAGGCTAATCTCCATTATTCCAGGAAGACTTCTCTTCATAATGTGCTACGCAAGTAAAGTGCCAAGGATAAGCACCCTACCAAGATGAGGTAGCCGTCCGGATTCCGATATTAGACTGATTTAGCGTGACGCTTGAAACTTTGTTGCAAACTTACTCTATATGCAGCCTACGTGTCTGGTAGCCTACATGTCTAAAAGACAGTGCTGCTTGTGGTTATTGTGGCAGCGATGAAACTATAGAGCACGTTCTCTGTCACTGCCCTCGTTACAACGTGCAAAGACGGCAACTAGCTGCTGCGTTAGCTCGCCTTGACGATAGACCTTTGTCTGAACAATCAGTGCTGGAAAGGCGACATGATTTGTTTGCTTCAGAGAATCAGTGAAGGCCTTACTGAACGTTTTGCGTGACAGTGGCCTATTTTATAGACTGTAGCACACAAGCTCCACCCCTCCCCCTTTTTTTTGCGCGCGTCTATTTCCCTCTTCGCTTTCTTCCCCATTCCTCCTTCCCCTAGTGCAGGGTGGCAAACCGGATGCTCCATTTTCTGGTTAACCTCCCTGCCTTTCCCTCATTTTATTCTGTGTCTCTCTCTCTCTGGTAGGCTTCTTTTAGCACCTTCTTGCGTGCACACCGAAACCGCAGAAATATTGCAATGTGTCACTTTTAGTTGCTGCGGACACACAGAGCGATCAAATCAAGACAAAAATATTTAACTTGTAGTGGCACTGCTCGGGGCACGCCGCTTTGTCGCCATCGTTCCAGACGTTCCATGACCAGTGCCAGAGCAAGAATCAAACCCAAGAATACTGCGTGCAATCAAGTATTTTTCTTCTGAGCCACGGAAGGCCTCGAAACAGATTTGTAAAATTACTTGACTATATTGCATTGTCATGGTTGGTTGCAGTGCTGGCTATCCAAATTTATAAAACGTACCCCTATAATAGATCCGTCACCTCGTCTTAACATTGGTTGTATTTGAGTTCCATTTACTTAAATTCAGTTATGTAGCACTGTCGCGGGCTACGAGTCTCGCAAGCACAAGCGCTATATGTCGGATGACCACTTACTGCGATTCGTTGCCCGAGATGATGCATTAATATTCTTTTATCCGTGGCGTTTATAGAAAGGGGTGGTTATGTGGTATAATATCTGACTGGTGTTGAGAGGTTTCTGGTTGAAATCTAATACCATAATGACATTTTCGTTTCATTTCATTTATTCCTCTTCTACGCTATAGTGGAGTTAGATATTGGTGGTGGTGGTGGAGGCCAACTACGGTATCATAATTAGCTACTGCGTAGATTTCGCAACAGTTTTTGTTGCAAATAATGGGTGTTTAATTTTATTTAAGGGTGAATAAAGAATATTTGGTCCATCTCTGTCCCGTTGCTCTGTGACTAATGCGCTTTTTTCGTCGCGCCATCCGCCCTGCTTTTGTGACAGGGGTGGTCACCCCCTCTATAGTTACTGAAGAAGGGGAGCGCAAAGTCTGTCTTACACATTGACCAATAGTGAGGTGTGCGCTGTGACGGAATTTCCTCCCCCCCTCCCCAATTAAAGGGGAACCTGGCGCACGGCTATGGTTATGTTTCATCGCTGTCAGCCATAGCACAAAGAGTCCTGAAGGTGCTCTTGTGGTACCAGGTTCCTCGATAAACAGTGGATGCTTTCCTACATCATCAAAAATGTGATAATTCTTAAGGCGTTATTATGTGTATTTTTATTAGTTGTATTAGTTAGTCCGTAATGGGCTTTATAAGGGCCACTCTTCCAGCTTCCACTGTGACCAGGCAAAGTGTACTCCGTAGGTCTTACCACATTAAGGAAAAAATCTTTAAAGGCTCATACTCGTGTGCTCGACTGCCCATCTGTCTATCCCCTGAAATGGTGCCAGCTGTCAACTGTCCCCTACCAGTATATCATCAATCACCTAATGGCACCATGGCGTATAGTAACAGTTGGTCGTCACAGGTATGCTCTCTTCCCCTCGTACTCCTTCAGTAATCACTTGAATGACACTGCGGTGGGGTCTGGCTGCCCGTTCATGCCCCCATACACTTTTTCAGCGATCACGTGATGGCACATTGGCACACGCGGCAACGCTCCTTCGTCAGACGTCTCGTTGCAGCAGTCAAGTTAGTCGGATGGCTCACAAGTAAGCTATCATACAGGTAGACATAACTAAGCTATGGAGCTCTATAGCAAGAATGCGAAGAATTGATGAATGATCAATCCACTCTTTACTTCAAACCATACTTTGTGAATCTGCTTCACAAAAGTTGAAGGACACTCACTAAATTCCAAAGTGTGTTCGGCGAAAATCTGTGCCCATTTCACTGAGAGTGTCATGCACACACAAAAAACAAAAAAAAATGATGACATAGGCTGTGAAATGGGCAAAAGCTCTTACCGAGGACGCTTCGGAATTTACGAAATGTTCGTCGATCGGCTTTTTGAATACGCCAGGTTTGTGAATAAGCAATGGCTGCCTAAAATGACCTTTTATTAGTAGCCCTCAGAAAATGCGCAAGACAACGTTGCAGCACATCAAACTTTGGCATACTTTATCTTTTATAAGTTATTTCCAGTCCGTTAGGCTGATTACTCAAAAAAGCTTGCCTAATATTACTTTTTAAGTAGCAACTTGAACAAAAATATTGTATACAAAAGGTTTAGCGTTTGTTCTGTAACATCACATTACTTCATCATGGCAACGTAGCACCCCTTTTTGTTTCATTCTGGCTTTTTGTAAAATGCGTGAAACTTTATGATATACCTATCGCAGTATATTCAAACAGGCTGTATACTTGACGCGAATACACACCTTGTGTGTCGATTGATGAGTCTTTATCTGTTATGAAAATGAAGGCAGCATTTTATATCCATACAATAAGCAGTTGGGCTGACGATGCAGTTTGCGTGGCTTGAAGTATTTCGCTCGTTGGGCAATTGTTGCCATAGTTGTAATCAGCGGTAAGTGAAAAATATGCTTTGCAACCACTTCATAGCTCTTCGGCATTTTGTTTTCATTTGACAAAAAGAAGGAGAGCCGGGATACCTTAGCTAAAGGACAGAGAATCATTCTTACAAAAGCCACGTGTGCATAAAATATATAGACTGTCTGTATTTTTGAGGAAGCCGTCGTTGCAGCCTGCACCATGTTTGTTACCTTCCTTGTTACTTTCTTACTTTAAATATTCCAGCAATCATTCTCAAAGTTTAAATACGACATTCCCATGTTTCAGATTCCTTAGTTTAAATACGACATTCTCATATTTCAGATTTCTTCATTAGACTGTGTTGAAGCTGCCAGTGAATTTCGCCAAAAAGTTCGTATAGTGGAAAAAAATAACGGTCTACCATCTTCTGGATACTGGTATTGACACCATCTTCCCAGCCGTAATTTATGTACTACAAGACTTCTGTGTTGTTTAACGAAACAGTTTCTGTAATTAACCCCGTTAATATCAGGCAACGGGGCAGGAACCTGGTGGATTACAAAGAGCGTTAAACATACCTTAATGGCGAAGCATCGAGCAATGAAAAGGAAAATGATACGTGTAACCTTGATGGTGAAGAAGAGAGCAGAGTGTGTCAGGGAACAAACGGGGATAAGGCACATCATAGTCCAAATCAAGAAAAAGAAATGGTGATGGGCAGGGCACGTAGTGCGAACGCAAGATAACTGCTGGTCATTAAGGATCACAAACTGGATTTAACAAAAGGCAAGTGGGTGAGGGAGAGACAAAAGTTTAAGTGGGCAGATAAGATTAAGAAGTTTGCGGGTAAAGTGGCAGCAGCTAGCAAAATACCACGTTGACTGGCGGAACATGGGAAGGGCCTTTGTCTTGCAGTGGGTATAGTCAGCCGGATGATGATTATGATGGCGATGGTGGTGGTGGTGATGATGATGATATCAGGCAAATTATCAAAAGCATTTAATTGGGGCCTTAGCATGGATGCATAGCGTGCTGCAGTGGTGAATGTGCTGGACGTCGATTTCCCTATACAGTGTCGGAAAGCTATTGGGTTATGTTGTGTGGCCGCTCATCACACCGTATACCAGTAGGGCGTTGGCAGTAAAACCGCGTTGTCGCATTTGGTGGTGCGGGCAGTGGCGGATAAGCATCGCTGGCTTCTTCGCAGTTGCTGCACAGCAGGAGGTTTCAAGCCACAGCAAAATCGTTTCATAAAGAAGGCATTTGTCGTTGAAATGCAATAAATATCCCTACGCCAACACTAAAACGAAGTATAGCAAGCGATATCACGTCTTGCAGTTTTTTGTGACTGGCATGGCGAACACAACTTAGTCTTGCATTCACTATTATACCAAAACGTCTGTGTTTTTAAGGCAGGTAAAGGCTCTCTGAGACACTCGAAATCTATGCGGCTGCTAGTCTTGTTTTAAAAACCCTATGCTAACACTTTGTCCGTGCAGGAAGAACGCACTTCGCAAGCTGGATTCCACGTGACTCGAGTGGCGCCTGTAAGTCCCCATAAACCTAATAACGCATAACTGGCAGAACACACCAAAGTATTTGATTATAGCAGTGAGCAAGTAGGAAAAAGATTTTTGAAGTAGCACGAGGAAGCACCTGATGAAGAGTGCTACAATGCAAAAACGGAAAAGCTACTCAGCTTTCCAGATTAAGCATAGTCAGCTTCGGCGTCTCGTGCAAAACAACGCCCTCCTAAGGTACTGTTTAAAATAGGTTTTGATGAGGCTGTTATTTATACCAGATGCACTTCCTACCTTTTTTTTTTCATTGTACCAGGGCCGATATACCGCCAACAAATCATAAGCCTCAAATGAATGTATGCAAATTTTTGTCACCAAGGTGAAGCTATGAAGCTAGGAAACGACTGATTTCCACTGCGTGTGCTAATACTTTCTGACGGTACGCAGTAGAGCTTAGCCGGGTCCAAAACTAAGGTCTTCACTCTCGCTAAGCGATCAGTCATATAATGTAAATCAGCAATTGAAAACTTTCGTGCGTGCTTTTTCAAACACCGGTATTGTCACATCATGCTAGTTTCTCAATGTTACAAACTGAGCGCGTAGCAGCTTGTACTCCCGTGAAGCCCTCCAAAGTATACAAAATGAAGAGGGGAATATGAAAACAAGATTATTGACTGAAAAAACAATCAATATTTGAAAACCAGAGAATTCACAATAATACTTTTTTTACCTCCACTATAGCATATGTCCTATTAACACGAGTGCAAATAATTTGTTTACCTTATTAAATGAATGCTAAAAAATCATTCTTACCGTAGCATTCAAGAACACTTCAGTTTGGTTCTTGTGACTCAAGCACTGATTATCTCTTCTTTTCTGTTGCTCGTGGTTTGATATGGGAGCGCTTGGGCATCTACGGCTGAACAAACAACAGCTGTTCTTTGTCCTGCAGGAAATGAGATGCAAATGAACTTCCCATTTTTCTTAAAGAATACGCTCCCCGAATCTGGCAAAAAATTTGTGCTTGTACTTTAAATGAACATAGATGATGTGTGGTGAGTTCTTTTTTGAAAAAAAAACTTCGAAGTGGTGTCTACACGTATGTGTTCCTAGCAGGACACCAATTTGTATGGCTTGGCGTTATTGTGGCAGAAGAAAATTCTGATGAGACAAACTCAAGATAACCATTCTTTCAATATTGCATAGTCCCGAAACATTATTGACTTTCCTTAACACTAACTCGATTCACTACTGCTTCAAAGCAACAAGAAGTAAATTAAACTCATCATTACCCCTTATTTCGATTGATTAAAACTTTATTTAGTTTTATTCAATCAAAATGAAGTTCAATCATTCAAAAAATAAAGTTTTAATCAATCAATCGATCAAGCATTCTTTCTCCTACTTTATTATCTTAAAAAATACGGAAATGAAGCAATAAACAGAGGGGACAAGCGAAATTGTTTTGCGAGCCAAACACGAATAAATTGTTGCTAACCATTCCAAGTCACAGCTAAGTGATGCGCCACTTTACTATTATTTTCGCCTCTATTGCTTTAAGCAGTCAAGCCAAGTGTGTATGAAACCACCAATATATTTCTCCTTCTTTCATTACTATATTTTACCACTTATTGTTTGCATAACAAATGTTATGAGAAAACTCACGACAAGAACGTGTTGATGTCTCTCTTGCTGCATGTGGAAAATGTCAACATTCGGTTGAAACCCAAGGATGGGGCCATAAGGTGCCGCTCCCTTGCTGAGCAATGCTGCGATGTACCGACCCCATCGTGAACAGCACCTAGACTAATAAAAAATTATTTTATAGGCTAATCTCTATTTCTCTGTAGGATGAAATCGTTTTGTGAGCGCGACTTATCAGTTGGGTAGTTGGTTTCTAGAACTGGCACAATTTTGATCGCTTGTAGATAAAAGTTTAAAGCAAAAAAAAAAGATTGTACATTTTTAGGCAGTGAAGCTTAAGCTTAAGAGTGTTTTATTACAGTCAAAGTCATGTAAGAACAAAGTGCCTAAATATTGTAGTAATTAAAGTTCGAACAGCTTTCTTGATGTTTTGTACAAAAAATTGACATGATCATCATGTACTTTTTTTCTTTAATCACTGATGTTATGCTTGCTTGACCTGTGCTATCTGTTGTTTTTTTATGGCTTCTACTACTAAACTATTACTATTGCTGCTAGTAATAATAATGATTATATTATTATTATAAATAATTTGTTATAAATAACGCAACATCGAAAGCTGAAGATAAATAGGAGAAACGGAAAACAGTCCGGCAGTGGTGTCACTAGTAGTGCTCATTGGCTGTGTTATCAGTTACGTCGTTCACAGCGTCCTATTCAAGCACGCGCGCCATTGGCTGCGTTATAAATGACGTCGCCCATTCTGTCGCGGCGCCGAACGCGCGCACATTAGTCTCTCTTGAAACATTTCACATCGGTATGCTACTGACAACTCTAGAAGAGGGTCGAAACGTGAGAGAACTTGCATTCACTTGGACGATGGTGCTCTCCGAGCATAAAAACAGGCCCGGAAGGCTGACTGCCGGCAACAACTGCGTATCAACTGCGTATCAACAACTGCGTTCTGGCAGCCTTTCAAGCTACTCCAAATCGTGAACGGAAACGCTAGCGCAGGTAGCCGTCTTATCCTGGAAATCCCGTCACCAAATTAGCTCACGATATGAATGCTCGCAATAACGTGGCGATGTGGCGTCAACGTGAGGATTGCAGGAGCAAGTTCGCAGGGTTGAACACCCACTTTCGGCGGGAGTTTCTCCAGTGGTACACTAGCTTTGGCTGTGACGTCGGTGGCCACCTGTGGTACGAGAACAAACCACTGGGACCAACGCATTGTAAAAATGCATTTAACTGCGCATTACGTTCCTTTATGACCATTATCATGCAAGGCACAAGGTGCGGCATGTAAAAAAATACACTGCAGTAAACCCAAGCGAAACGCGTGTCTAATCACATTTAGGAAGCACGAGCATGTAACCAACAATTTTGGAAGGTTGCAGTGCCGCGTCGAGGTGAACCGACTGCTCAACACCGGGGCCGCACGTTTCAGCTTTCGCTGTTTAACCATTTGTGCCGAGGGATTGAATGGTCAATTTCAATATAATAATAGTATCATAATTTGCAGTACCATTATCTGGCCTTCGCCATCATAATATCGTGCTATGATTATTAGGTACGCTGTGGGGGAGGCCTCTGAAAATTCATACCTCCCGAGGTTTTCCACGTGGAAGTAGGTTTATATACACGAGCCTAAAGGATTCTCGCCACCATCAAAATGCGCCCGCAGTGAGTAGGATTTCATCGAGCCCCTCTCGGGTCAGCAGTAGAGCCCGGTAACCACTAGAACACTTTGATTGATGGGTGGTGGTAATGGTGTGGTACTATTACAACTACTTTGACAATGACGTACGCTCAACCAGCTGTATATGTATGTATATATATATATATATATATATATATATATATATATATATATATATATATATATATATATATATATATATATATATCACCTTTCGCTTCAGATATGCATTCGCATATGTGGACCATTGAGATTTGTTCACAGGCTATCCGTTCATTTTTCAATGGTAAAAAAAGCGCATTTACAGTTTTTCCTGTTGAATAACCAAGTTATTATCAGACTAACTTGCAACGCGTACAGTAAACCACAAGCAGACTTAGCAAAATATCTGGGAATAATTTACGATAACCGCTTTCTGCGTCATACACGTGCTCAATATATAGCCAAGAAAGGAGTACGGGACTTCTCCGCAACCCACCATCGATTCCATCGACGGTCTTGTGTGGGTTGCGGAGAAGTCCCTCAATCAGTTTTTTCTACACTCCCCGCATTAGGAACCAGAGATTTTTCTCCTCCAACTTGGCACAGTTGGCGTGACTGAAGAGACGAGTCGTTTCCTCAATTTTCATTCCGACATTTTCGTTTGGGAGCTGTACATTGCTTTTTCGCAGGCTTTCGGCCACTTCCTTATGCATTACATTTCTGAAGCTTCCAAAGATTGCCATGCGAAATACGTCGCAGGTAGTCAAGGGCTCAAGGTGTCCTCTATGTCCTCAAACCAGGTTCCAGCGCCATCTTCACATCACAGTCCTTTTTGTTCTTAGTGCAAAGCGGTTGTTTTTTTTTTAAGTAGCCTTCTGGATCTTCGCATGGTGCTCCTGGTAGAGTTGGTGGCTCCCTTGCAGCTCCATCAATTCGTTATTCAAGTGGTAATTGTTGGCACTGTGGCTGTTTTAGTTGTCGCAGTAGTTTTAGTGGCCTTGTTCTTAAGAGTCTCATCATTTAAATCCCCTTGCAGTCAGCCTTATAAGTCTGCGGCTAGCTTGCTAACCGAGCTTGGCGTCGACGTCTCCTTCACGGCTGTCTCTGGGTTCACTACTTGACGGGGCCATCCGGAACATGAACGCAAAGCGCCTACACAAGATGTGACGTGGCCGTGGCGTTGACAAAGGCAGAGACGGCATGAACGAAACGAAACTTCGTTTGCCCCAATTTGTAACCGGGAAACTGAAACGCAAGCTACAGCAAGTAATACGGGCTGTACACTGATATCGGCGAACAAGGCGTCAACCATCTAGTATTTTATCCATGACAACGCTGGTCGGCATTTCTATACGTGGCGTCGAAGATTCGTGCGTTATTTCTAATGGCCGACTTCGTTTCCGAACTCAGCCTTTCGCGTTTGTACTTGCCGACCAAATAGGTGATTTGAAAACCATCTAGGATGCTCTCATACAATCCGGCGTGGATTACTGAAACCTATGTGCAAGGAGCATAACACATAAATTTGAGGGTGTAGCATTGTAGATAAAAATGAATGCACGCCAAACGAGCTTTGGCTAACGTAAATAAACGTCATTAAAACTACATACTTGCCTGTCCAAAGTAAGTTTTGTTCAAAACTTACGCATGTCCCACTTCATGAGCGACCGTTGAAACCACCAACTTGAAGTCTCTGTTTCCCGAGATAACGACAACGTTCCTTCGTGAGCAAGCTGATTTTATAGCGGTGATACCTGTTTTCAAGAACAGCAAAAAGCACATTTTTTTTATTTTTCAAGGTATTTGGAATTAACGGGTACAGCCACTGCACTAAGCTTTAAAGCACATGCCAATGAAGAAAGTGCACAAAATTTTTTAATATGGTTTCAACTAACACCCTTAATTTTAATATATACTAAATGACTTGGCCTTCTTTAAGATTGCTCTTTATGCAAAGTAGCTTCGTCTCTCTAATTGATATCGGGAAGAGAAGGCAGGATGGTGAAGAAACCACGAAAAATGAAGGCGTCCGCGGAATTTCAAGCATCTGGTCTATTGTTCATTCGGCAGCATGCGCGGAGGTAAAAAATGTTTACAAGCACTAGGTCTGGGCCGCATCACCTTGCAAGTTGTCGTGGTAGTATCTTTGAGATACATTTCAGTATCTCTAGTTTTGTGGACATACATTTGACAAATGCATTCGGATACGTGTAGTGAAATAACTGCATGATGCATCTACTGTATCTCAATACTGTTCTAAATATGTGTATCTGGTTATATTTTTCGGAAATGAGCTTAGAAATTCTGAATTGTGAAAGGAAGACATTTTTTTAAGAAACACATAAAAAGGAAGTTTTCTTTATATTTCTGTCTTGCAAGCATTGTGGCACACACGTAACCACAGTGCTATGAAAGGTGCGCTCATAGCATTCATCCACACATTTGCTAAAACTCGGATTGCCAACTAGATTGTGCTGAGGTGCTCATTCTACTACGATGTGGGCTGTCATGTAAAGGAGACCGCTCTTGTGTTCAAATGATTTCACTCTTGACGCGCTTCCTCCTTCGCCGGCAGTCTGTGTGCTTCAAGTATGAGCGAAGGAGAGAAGAGGGCCGAGTAGAGGGCTCGGAAAACGGCTGCAGCACGTGCTTGCCGTTTTTTAAGATGATTGACGGGGCAATATTTATAGAGGATTCAGGCCTTACCGATGCACCTCCGGAGCTTCGCCCACTCAAGAAAATTCACTCTGTAGATACGCTGTAATTTTTCATATTGAAGAATGCGTACAGTGGGCATAGCAATATTGAGCTAGTCGTTATTGAGCTTCCCAAGCTAAGTCGCAACTACAGTTGTACGAGAAACCTCAGAATATATAGATATTTGAGTACAACCTTTGGGGGCATCACACATTTGTGGGAATCAATTTCGTGCGAAGCGGTTGGTAATTATCCAGGCTGCATTTTTGGGCTGCAAGCCAAACCTTCAGAGGTGTCACGGGATTGAATCCCGGCTGCGGCGGCTGCATTACTGATAGAGGCGGAAATGTAGGCCCGTGAGCTCAGATTTGGTGCACGTTAAAGAACCCGAGATGGTCGAAATTTCCGGAGCCCTTCGTTACGGCGTCTCTCATTATCATATGGTGTTTTTGGCATGTTAAAACCCCACGAATCGATCAAGCCTTCTGAGGTGGATCAACGCACTTTTGTAAGGGTAGTAGTGTGTACACGTCCTGGGTTTCGCACCAATGTCCACTGCGCAGGCAAAAAAGAGTTATCCACGGTCTGACATAACTTCAGCACTAACGCTAGAGCCCAGGGGGTAGTATCGTCAAAATAAAGTGCACCTTATGGTGCGATGAATTCAGTATTTTACAAAACTTTCATCGGGGCAATTCTTCGGGTTGAGCAACGCTTGAATGTAAGTTGCTCAGCCCTAGGAAGGCGATGGGTCTTTGTATAAGACGGCTGTAAAAGGGAAACACAGGACATGTTGCATCTTTTAGGAATGTGAATAATGTTAATGATCTAATTTTTAAGGTATATAGTCATTATTGAAACCACAATTGATGTTGCACAGCTTTGTTTGTGGATGTTGTTCTTTTTGAAAGTGGTTTTAAAATTTAGCGTGGCTATGGGGTAGAACTCATGATATTCAAGCGCAATGATTAGATCACACTTTACATTGGTCGAGCTAGCGCTGCCGGTGCTGGTGTTTATATGCGAAGTTCTGCGGATTTTGTGACTTCGTGTTGTCACAAATATTTCATTATTAGGATGTAGGCAAAAAAGCAATGAAAATAATGACACGCATGCGATGGACGACAAAATTTGCCTTTCGTGGTGTGGAAACTTTTGTGGCCCTTTTGTTAACTTCTTATATACCAAAGTTTGTATGACATCACAAGAACGTACGACGAGCGCAAGTGACAAATCTCAAAACTGTAAAACACAACACGCATGTCGCGTATGGTGTGATTTACATGACACAAACTTGTGGGGGCTCACGGCTGTTCAAATTGATCAATATGCACCGAAATGGACATGTAGAACGTGACTGTATGAAAAACCTAAATAACACGTTGAAATAATTACTAAATAAATATTGTAATGTATTTCATGACCTATAGGTCACGCACAAGTTGACCTGTGCATGACCATTTCACTGCACTGATATTCGCAAAATTAGTTTTGCTTGACTTGACCGCATGATGAATATGAATAACTGGTGATTGCATGAAAGTAATGACGCTTATGTTAACTCATGTTATGTGCACCATGACCGATTCACGGTGCCAATTTACAGTGAGCTGGTGGCCACCTAACTCGCTCGACATACACAAAAAGTAGTAGTTATCTATGTGTGTGTAGGACAAACATGTGTGGCATGTGGTAAATTGAAAATAAATGCCATGCATGTCACATACGCTGTGACTTTCATGCCATGCTCGTGATTAGCTCGCTGCCGTTCGTTTAGGTTTATATATACGGAACTCCGCATTGAATTAGGTAAGTGTACAAGAGAGATGTCATGGTTGATGACATGAAAATATTGAAAGGCGTGTCATGTATTTTATGACTTTCGTGCTACATTCAAAGTGAGCTCCCTGCGGTTTTGTTAAGCTGCTACTCACCAAAATTAGTACTGCACAATTTGACTGTAGGAAAACATAGGTACCAGGTTGAAACGTGAAAATATTGACATCGATGTCATGTATGCCTCATCTACTAGCTACGCTTTTGATCTGCTCACGCCAATATTGCTAGATTGAGAGTACAAAGTGTATGTTGATGGCTCGCTTTTTTTGCTGAACACAATGTTAGGGAGATGCAACAGAAGTTTATTCCAAGGAAAGGGTATGCAATGTTATATGAGGTAATCGTAATGTATATGTGAATAAAAAAGTGGAAGAAAAGATAACGTGCCGTAGGCAGAAACCGAACCTGCGAGCTTCGAATAACGCGTCGGATGTTCTACCAATCGAGCTGTAACTTTATGGGGTATATGTGTAAATATGGCTGATATACAAAATAGGGAGGTATATGCAAGGATAGACGGGGAGGTTAAGCTGATTCGCGTCCATTTTTTTACCCTGCAATGGGGCAAGAGATAAAGAGATTAAAATAGATAGAAGAGAAAAAAGAAAGATACACATAATCACGAGCACACTTGGGAGGTGCAAATTCACTCTACCGGGGGCTGCTCAAATTAGTTGAGTTTAGATATTGCACTAGTGCAAGCTTTATATACGCCAAAACTTCTACTACGTGACTTGACAATATAAGAGGTACAGATGGTAGGTAACACAAAAGTAATGGCATGCATGTCGTGTATGCCATTACTTTTATGTTCCACTGATGGTACGCTGGCCGCATTTGATAGCTTGATATACACCAAAAAATAATATAATAATTGACAGACCGCACGTGCAATGGGAGTCTTTGTCATGCAAAGCTTTCGGAGGGAAGGTGGCTGTGGTGTAATCTTTTGTTTGAGAGAAACGTTACGAAATGGCTTTAAACATTTGTACAAACGTTGTTAGCAGAGGCACACTTTGAACAGTGGCATATGTTTTATGCCACTGTGCCCGACTGACCGAGGTGACTGGCGGAACATGGGAGAGGCTTTTGTCCTGCAGCAGAGGAAGTATCGCTGATAATATAGATGATTATTATTTCTGTATGACTAGCTGTTTAATATTGCGAAAAAAATTCAAATTTCAAGGTGGTTATTACCAGCACCAGAAGCAGCATTGTCAAATGCAGAGCTTGTGCTTGCGAAGATAGTAGCCCTGGATAGCTCTACCAAGACCAACGTCAGTGCGTGGCGCTTAACTAAAGTTGACGCTGACCCGATGTGACGCCTGTATTACTGAAACACATATGTAATATTCATAACATTCTATTATCATTATTGCGACTACCATTGACGTTTTACCAAGGTTACGCTTGTATAGGTTAACTTCACAAAGCAGTTCTTTACCCTAGAGTGGCTCTTTGGTTGATTACTTGATTGCCATACGAAATCCTCTGGTCCAATTCTTGCCAGGACAGGAAGATATATTTCTTGCGTTCATCTGGTCAACGCTACTAATGTCAATTTTACTTGGCGCAATCGCAGTTAAATTAATAATGTTGGTTTTCTCCGTTTCTCGGTCGATATTAGCTGTGAAACACTTCCAGTTTATACACGCTTATGGGATCCTGTGGTATACTGGTATGTGTCGCACATTTCTGGAGGTAAGGGTTCGGCGTCGCACTCGACGTGACTTTCACACTATTCGTACCATGCCAAAACAGTCATACCCGTCAGACCCCCTTACACGTCTATACTAATTTTCGTCTATTCCAACTGGAGTAGGTCGCGAGATTACACAGATGTAGGTGAACCGATAGATAGATAGATAGATAGATAGATAGATAGATAGATAGATAGATAGATAGATAGATAGATAGATAGATAGATAGATAGATAGATAGATAGATAGATAGATAGATAGATAGATAGATAGATAGATAGATAGATAGATAGATAGATAGATAGATAGATAGATAGATAGATAGATAGATAGATAGATAGATAGATAGATAGATAGATAGATAGATAGATAGATAGATAGATAGATAGATAGATAGATAGATAGATAGATAGATAGATAGATAGATAGATAGATAGATAGATAGATAGATAGATAGATAGATAGATAGATAGATAGATAGATAGATAGATAGATAGATAGATAGATAGATACAAAGTTTCTGTGGTTTGGTAAGAAACTCGTTGAATTGAATAGATGTATTACATGTGTGCTGGACCGACTTTGTAGACAAAATATTTTCACTTGCAATTTTTCGCGTTATAGTCAGCACCCACTAAAATTCTACATTTCTATTTATAAGTTCGGTGACAAATCCTAATGTCCGTGGGCCGTGCGCGATATAATTCTCATTGACAAGCGCCTACATGAAGTTCTACTTCATGAAAATTTTTTAAAGTGTAAAAACAAGCCTTCTACTAATTTTCAACCCAGAATACGACTATTGAGGTCACTGCCTGCATTTCATAACTTAATGATGAAAACCCTACCATTGACAATCACTTGCCTCCAGTCAACATAACCATACATAGTCCGTCTGAAATAAAAGAACAAAAGAAGCAGTCAGTTCGGCTGTGGCACGTTCCAATGATTTTATTTACCATGGCTGGTTACTTCAAGTACAAAAAATGAGATATTTTTCCTTGCTGCCTTCACAGTTTATATGTTTCTTGCTGCCTTCACGGTATGTATGTTTTTGATGCGTTCTGCTCTTTGAAATGGTCGTTTGTTTGCAGAGCTTAATGCACCAAAGCAAAGCAGGCTATAGGGCACGCCATAAAAACGTGTTTGGGTTCATTGTTACCAGCTTGAAATGTTTTGCGAGCACTGGCATCGCACGATAACTACACACGGTTCTAGAGTTTGGCTTCCATCAAAATGCTAGCGTCGACGCAGACAATGAACCTGCGTCTTTGGCGTTAGCAGCTGAGCACCGTAACTACTGGACAGCCAATGCGGCCTAATATGAAAATTTCAGTTTTCGAGAGCCTTATGCTTATAAATCTAGAGCAGCAGCAAGCGCGAATGTTTAATCACGAGAAGGTAGGTATGCATGGCGGCTTTCACAATTCCAACTTGACAAAGACAAAAAATGGCTACCTTGGAACAACTAGGCATAAATTGCATATTTGTTTTGAACTCACAGAATTAGTGTCAGAAAGTGATAGACAGCATACAACCAAATTTGTAAAACTATTTTGTACCATGCTTGGCAGGAGGGCAAATAAAGCACGTATCCCTTGGGATTTCGCGTAAATGCTGAATAACTGAAGAGGGAGTACGTGCCATAGAAATGACAGCCAGGTTACAATCTAATAAAATCACAAGTGTTTTCTCTTAAACCTAGAAGAAAATCAATGTCACAAATGTAAACAGGAAGGCTGCACTATTGTATTAGCACATGTTTAGGTTACCCGCGGAGAAACACTAGCACTTCCAAAGGGCAATATCAACTTCAACTTTAATATTTTTTCTAGTAGAATCTAGAAACGTCCTCCGGGGCTTAAACCAGCTGTCAGCAGCTTTACTGGTTCATGAAAGTGCTGAAACATAAATCTTCTAGTACAACATTTGACTCTCAGATGAATGATTAAACGATGTTTGACATTCAATGGTACACATAATTGCTTAAGTATTATTGTGTTCAAACAAAACACGTTCATTTGGTTTACAACATTATACATGAATATGTGGAGGCGGAAATGTAGGCCCGTGTGCTTAGATTTGGGTGCCCGTTAAAGAACTCCAGGTGGTCGAAATTTCCGGAGTCCTCCACTACGGCGCCTCTCATAATCAAATGGTGGTTTGGGGACGTTAAACCTCACATTCAATCAATCAATACATGATTATGTCATGTCTATGGTTGCATTTTAGCGAAGTATATCTTTTGCAAGACAATTTAGTAGTCTTACAAGAAATTTAGTTATCTCGTCATATCTCGCGAGATAGTTCGAGAATTTAGAATTTTCAGGAAATTGTGTTTGAGGTAGTGCTGCCTACATTTGGTCCCAAAACATGGTACAAACTAAGGTTTGGGGTCTTTTGGGTGCACAGGTATGGCGTGGTGTTTTAAGGTTGCTACTGATGTGATATTGTTGGGAGCTTTTAAGAATATATGAACATTGAAGGTTATTCTTTACAAAAATACCATATAAGAATATGAATCTATATCAAAATCTTCATATATGGCTACATCAGGAATCGGGCATATCAGGCTCTATATGGAATCTCATTTATGGGTCTTAGGTAACCTTATATGCCCAATTCCTGATATAGCCGTACATTGGCCTTATACAACCTGATATATCTAATATCTTATATTGCCATAAATGGACGATGCTGTATATTGCCAGATATGATAATCACATAATATATATATATATATATATATATATATATATATATATATATATATATAATCGATGTAAGGGTAAACATGGGCTTATATAAATAACTTTATATATAGCTGTTCTGAATATTCAACTACATTAGGTCAGCCTGTATCGCCTGCATAAATAATAACCCCACATGGCATTCTACATCTAGAAATACGGCCGTTTGTTGAAAGGTCTGCGTGCAGTCACCATCGTCTCCACAACAAAGGTTGTACGTAGTCTCTCAACAGTCTTAATAATGTTAATCTTATTATATCTGAAGTTATTCTCAAGAAATTATTGCTGAAATGTAAGTTGGCAACTTTTTTAAATTTTTTGGTGGGCTCATGTCACTTTTAGTTCGCTTTTCACGAAGAGATACACTGTGTTTAAAATTACTGCTTACCTATTGGCACTTTATTTATTTGGTTTATTATTAACAGCACCAATTGGCATTGCAGTGTGGGATCGTTTACAAAAAGTGTAATACAAAAAGGTGCATAGTCAGCTAAACAAATAATCAGAGTCGCCTTAATCACAATTCACAAATTCACAAAACAAATACATATATCAACAAAAAATGCCACACACTCAAGAAAAATGCCAACACATTCATTCTAACATAACATAAAACAAATTATTTCAGATGGTAGAAGCAATGCTCGCTGGTTTCATTCACTGATTGTGTTAGTAAAAAATCATTTTGATATACGTCAGTTTTGCCTGTGATTTCTCCTATCTTGAACGTATGGCTAACGTGGTCTGAGACATAGTTCGATGGATAGTTCGCTCTGTTGATTCCGAGTTGACAAATACAAATGTCACGAAAAACCTTCAATCACTATTTGAGTTTCGTAATAAGACCTTTCAGTATTTTTATTTCAAACTTTTCTGGCGTGTCGATTGAGCGTCCATAGTAAGTCCAAAACAAATATGGCCTTGCTGTAGACCTATGACCAGCGTGTGCATTGAATAAATCAAAGCACTTGATAATCAACCTCTATGAAGTTCGGTCAAAAGCAATTTGTATGCATGCAAGCTTGGCATGTTGAAGTATTGTGACTAGGAATGGCCTACAGCGCGACTGCTATAACTGGTGTCTATGGGTCTCTATATGTGCAAAAACGGAGGCTTTTAGCAATATTTCTTGCGAATAGGTCACTAAACATGTCTTTTGTACACAAAACCGACTTTCCGTTCTACCAATACTGCATCATTAATGCAACAGCGGTATAGAGCAACTCCGCAGTACTACTGGCGTAGGCGTCGGTGGACCTGAGCTGAGTGATAAATCTTGTCCATGGCCGCACATTGAGAAAAATGCATATAAAACAAGTATTAAAAATTTTCGGATTTGAGTGATGATCGAAACCATGCAGGCCATTTGCCTGGCAAGCAAGTGCTCTACCACACAACAATGCGTATGCTTGGAAATAAAGCATGAATAACTTCCTCTGGTTGGAAATGCAGAAAAAATAACTGTCTTGTTTAACAAACACATGCATGGTGTATACAGGTTTCACAGCACAACATGCAAAATCGCAGCAATATTGCATGAAACAAACGTGCATTGTCATTGGGCATCACAACACGTTTTTACCAATATTACCAACAAGCCAACCATTACAAAAGAAACAAACGTTACTGCGCGTATTCCCTCAAGACTGCGTAGTGGGTTCATAGCAAGTTTTTAAAACCTTTTACGCACATAATATTGAAAAATACGGCCTGCTGAGCGAGTCGGCAATTCATCTTAGTATAACTGTCAGTTCAAGCGCGTGAATAAACAGAAAAGAAGACAGAACAAGCGCTTTTAGTCAGGCAATCAAAAAATAAAAAAACGCATGCGTGTGCAGGCAAAAAGTACAGCCATTGCACCTCAAGAACACAGAGTAAAATAAGGTATATTATTTTGAAACATAATTTAGAAAAGCAGACTCTTATGGTGCAGTAAACTGAAGGCTGGCTGACGCAATGTTCTCCTCTTTTTCTTATATGAAAGGCTTCCGTCAACTCACGAGTTAATGGATTGTTAGATCGAAAAAGCACTTCAGTATACTGAAAAAGAGGATGGCAACAGCACTTTCTGCAATGAGCCGCGAGACGCGATGCTCCCAAGGATTTCAAAGGACAATCGTGCTCTCTAAGACGAACAATGATGCACCTTCCCGACTAACCTATTTACACTTTACCACAGCTAAAAGGAGCCATGAAAACAAAGCCAACTGCGCAGTGCACGAACCTTTTGCTGTGTTTCATGCGACATTGCGGAAACTCACTACGTATGCGTGAACAAGTCGACTGCAGTTGGTTTTTGCTGAGAAAAAAACATCGACCTTATATCTAATACCGAGTTTTGATTGAGCTTGAGTTGAGTTTGAGTTTATTCAACCACGTGACAAGTACACAAGAATACGCTGTATACTTGATTTGGTGCGAAGGGAAAAAAACTTCATTTCACAGCTTGACTGGCCCCTTCACCCAGAAAAAAAATCTACACAAATTTACAAAAAGTTACAAATATAACAGGCAGCGGGAAGCGACAATACAAAAAGAAACACGCATGTGGCCCATGACAGCAAATAATGGAATCACAACTCTAAAATACATACAAAAATATTCATAACAAAGCAATGCACGAAAGAATAAAAACTGAATAACCATTCGAGAAACCACCCAAACATTCATTTACAACACAATCAGCACATCCGATTTAACATTTCAGTTTTAGACAACATACGCAGATTATCAGTTGTTAGTTTCCATTTGTTCATCACACTTGGAAGGCGGTAACGTAGTGTTTCCAATCCATAGTTTGTGCGAGGACAAGGTACGTGCCAAGTCTCCGTACACCAAGTAACGCGACTGGCAGGATTTGGTTGCAAGGTGGCAAAGGTGCGTAAAAAGATACTTCCTTTGCGAATTTCTGATTTAAAAGCTGACAGAAGCTGGTATTCGTAATAACAGGTAATTCTTAAAATTCTATATTTTGCAAATATTGAAGCAGTGTGTGCGTTATAGGATACACCTTCAATGCACCGCAAGGCCTTTTTTTTGTAACACGACCAGGTTCTTTAGAGATGCTTTAGAGCCTGTAGACCAGACCAGATGACAATAGTGTAAATGTGAAGAAAAAAGAGCATTGTACACTAATAGTTTTTGTTTCACGGGTAGTATGTTCTGTCATCGACGCAACACACCTAGAACTTTACAAAGTTTGTGACTAATGTGTTCTGCATGATAATTTCATGCCATGTGTTCGTGAAAATGGACACCGAGAGTTTTGACTGTTTGACAAAGTTTAATGTCAACGTTATTAAGTATTAGTTTGTGAGACGTTTCAAATGACCTGGCTTTCGCACGAAACTGTACAGCCTTGCATTTAGAGCAATTAATGTGTAGAGAATTTGCCACAGTCCAGGCATATATTTTATTTAGTATTTCTTTAGCAGAAACAATGAGGTCATCAGCCGTTTCCCAAGAAAAAAATATACTAGTATCATCCGCGTAGATTACATATTCTACACAGCTGTCAATGCGTACAATATCGTTGATAAAAATAATAAATAATAGGGGTCCCAAAATGCTACCTTGAGGTACGCCATTCTTAACGTTCATGGATGATGATAGCTCTCGATTAATTGATACACATTGTTTCCTATTAGATAAGTAGCTTCTTATTAAAGCTAAAACGGTACCACGAACTCCATAACAGTGAAGTTTTTCTAGCAAAATATCATGGTTTATTCTATCGAAAGCTTTCGAGAAATCTAGAAATATTCCTAGGGTAAGTTTTTTTGCTTCTACTTTCGGTTGAGAGGCCTGACTGAAAACCGAACTGTGACGGCGTAATAATGTTGTGTTTATTAAAGGAATTCGATAACCGAATGAAAATAAATTTTTCACACCCCTTAGAGAAAACTGGTAAAATCGAAATCAGTCTGTAGTTTCCTAAATTGCTTTTGTCCCCACTCTTATATATAACAGTTACTTTAGCGTTTTTCATTCTCTGAGGAAACAGCCCAGTGGTGAACACGAGATTATAAATATGTACTAAGCAGACGCATATGAGATATAAAATGTATATCATAGGTTCTAACTTAAGCCATCTATGTCCTCGCTTTTACTCAATTTGAAATGCTGAAAAACGCTGATGACCTCTTGCGCGTCTGTAGGATTTGCAAACACAGAATTATTTAAAGCAGGAGGCAAATAACCCGATGAATCACAATTATGACTACTGTCAACTAGTGAGGTAAAGTACTCGTTAAATCTATTTGCTAGTACTGCGCCGTTGTATATTTTATTTTCGAACCCCAGCTCACTAATATCGTTAGACACTTGTTTGGTAGATATTATAGCAATAAGTTTGTTCCATATTTGCTTAGAATCGGTGACACCGTCAAACATCTTGAAGTGATAATCGCGTTTCGCTTGTTTTTGTAGTTTAGTGAGTTTATTTCTGTATACTTTAAAAGCTTTAAATTTATCCGGAACTCGCTTTATCAGAAACTCTTGATACAACCTATTTTTTTTATCCTATTGAGTATTGCGGAAGAAATCCAAGGTTTGCGCGGCCGTTTTGATCCCTTTAAAGCTTTGTAAGTAAAATGTATTTTATACACTAAGCATAGAGTATCAATAAAACAATCATAAGCAAGATCAGCAGAAGAACTAGATAGAACCTTGTTCCAATTGACAGTTCTAATTTCCTCTCTAGAAGATAGCGTTCGCGGATTAATTTGTTGAGAGTGAACGACAGGAAGCATTTGACTCCTTACACTGGTGATATTTTCTATGACTAGGTATATGGGCAAATGATCACTTATCGGGGCACGCAGCGCGCCTGCCTGTAACGTACTGTTTGTATAACTTGTGATAAACAAGTCTAATAGAGTAGAAGTGGTATCAGTAATACGTGTTGGAATGGTAATTGCGTTTGTTAAGAAAAAAGAAGCAAGAAGTTCTGTAAGTCTCATCTATTTTTGTGTGTCGCTCAACCCATCTATGTTAAGATCACCTCCCAGCACTAGTTTGTAATTAAATTGGTTTACAACGAAAAATAGGTTTTCTAAATATTCAATAAATGAATCAAAATTGCCACTTGGTGGCCTGTAAAGTGCAACAAAATTGTAGATATGATACTGTAAAGTTAACGCCTCAAGGTCATCGGTGCACAGAGACAGATCTTCACGATACTCATACGTTATTTCAGCTTTGACATACAAGCATACACCAACACCAATTCTCATTTTTCTATTTTGGTACACAACATTATATCCGTCAATACAAAACACGTCTGTTTCACTACAGTACCAAGTTTCAGTCATCATAATAACGGAAAAGAAAAAATTGAACTCATCAAAAATCAAAAGAAAGTTTTCTTCTTTCGAACGAGCTGACTGGATATTAATGTGAAGGAATGTCATGGGCTGCCTATGACGGCCACTTACGTGCAAGTTCAATTCAGAAACGCGGGAGTACATTGCCATTGTTCACAGCAGAAATATATGTCTACTACTAAGCTAGACTACTTTAGCCAGATCCTACTCAGAAGTTACATTTAAATCAGGTGTCCTGTCTGTTTTCCGCATGAAGATCCTGCCCTCAGATACCCATACATACTTTCATTCTCTTTCACGCCTTGCTTGCCACGCCTTACTGAGCAGAACCTTCATTTCCGTGCACAGGTGTTCATTTATATATACAAGGTTACTGTTGTCAAAACCAAGACGAGTGCTATCTAGTGTAATCTTTTTTGCTGCGGATAACATCTTGTCTCGCGCCGTTCTGGTGAGGAATCTGACGACCACATTTGATTTATCTTTATCTTTCGATAGTACACGATGCGCGACATCAATGTCGTTATCTGTGACATCAGTTCCCAAGCACTTGGCGATGTTTGTGACAGCTTTCTCCAAGTTTTCTTTTTCAATCAGCGGAAGACCTTGGATTTCAATATTCATATTGCCACGTTCCATTTCCCAAGTTTTTGTTATCGTCCCAAAACACCACACGATTCTCAGCGCAAACCGCGCCTGCAGTTTTCTAGAAGGTTCCGGACTGTAGTAGATCATTTCGATAAGATCACGCCCACTGTGCGAACGGTACAGATTGTTCTGGAAGCTACGCCACCGCCAGCGATAACGCTAGAACATTCGACGGCAAGAGTATAAATGCCGACGCGCTTCGCCGCTTGTCAGTTGTTGATCGAAGGCCCACGCTCCGTTCACCGCTATCAGTCCGAGACTGCTATCTGTGCGAGACTGCTGCTGTAATTTGACTTTCCGTTTACCGGGCACAGGTTCGCCCAAATAAACAATTAAATTCCAACACGAAGTCTCCTGTCTTCGGCCAAGTCACGACCCCGTGACAATATTTCGGCTGTATTGCTTCAGCTCGACAATTTCCCGTCTAGCTTCTTTCAGGTCCCTCCGCAGTTCTTCGTTTTCCTTACGACACTGCGCACTCTCAGCCTTTACCACGTTAATCTCCTTGCGAAAAGCCTCCACGTCAGTCCTGAAGAGCTCAAAGCTCTCATTCATGAAAGCAATAGCATCTCGAACACTTCCAAGTTCAGTGACTATTTTAGTGTTCGAGGAAGCGACCTCAGCTATTTCACAGTTAACTTCAATCGAGAACACGTCAAGTCTTCCCACCAGATCACCTAGAAATTTCACGACCTCTTTAATGCTGTTAGGCTGCCTCTCAGCAAGGGTCGCCGCAATACTGCCCATGTCGCCCGAATTTTTTATCCCCCATGGTTTCAAGCACTTGAAGGTAAGGAATTACTGAAGGTAAGGAATTACTGCTATCCTCCTACCTTTTCTACTTCCATCATAACGCCCCAAGTGGTTCCTGTGAAATTTCAGTTTCTTACACACTTCTCATCTTTCTGCAACCTCTTTTCTCCCCTTTATCCCCTCCCCAGTGCAGGGTAGCAAACCGGATGCGCGTCTGGTTAACCTCCCTGCCTTTCCTTGCATCTTTATCTCTCTCTCTCTCTCTCTCAGTTTCTTAATCATGTTGTTACACACGGACGTGATGACATCATTAGGATACCCTGCTTGTACTAGTTTCCTTACTTCACTGGCAAAGCTCATTTTCATTCTGTGTTGGCGAGACTTCTTCAGAGCAAAACTCAAACTCGTAGTACCGATTTTTCTCTTCACTAGATCAGAGTGGCTCGACCTGTAATTGAGTATAAACTTTACAAATCTAGGACAATAATACAAGCAAAAATGTTGGCGTTCGAAGACCAAGTTAAGATCTAAAATTTGCAGTTGCTTTAGACGCGGCAACTCTAAGGAAAAGTTTAGTTTTTTGCCTGGCCTTTAAAAACCTTGAAAATATTCACAACATCTCGCGTAAAATCTGAGGACGTCGGTCAGAACACACAAGCGAGAAATACCTTTCAGGGCGATTTTGTCTGAAAGAGACACGTGGCAAAACGTTGTTTTGAGATACCTGCAAAGCAATTTAGAAACTTTTTCAATCCCGGATCCTTTTGTTGTCAGTAATTCCGAAGTGGTGGCACAGACTCTGAGCACTGGTAGCTCTAGCAACTTTAGCACTTTCAGTATAGACATTGTGGACATTTACTATTCGATACCTCAAGATTAGTTGATGATTAGCGTTAAAAGCTGTATCGCGCTGGATAATGGTGAATTGTCTTTTTGCCTAAAGTGTGGAACTTTTGTATCAAGTTTTCTGAAATTACTTAGCTTCTACTTGAACTCAACTTTTTTGGCTTGGGGTAGTAATCTTTATGTCCAAAGATCCGGAATATGCTTGGCTCTTCTGTAGCTCCCATTTAAAGCGAAATTTTCCCGGGAAAGATTGATGTGGCTCTTCAAAAGCATCTGTCAGGACTCCCGGTTCATGTATTCAGATAAGTCGTCGATTTTCTTGTGTTCACTACGTCCTCAGATTTTACGCGAGATGCTGTGAACATATATTCAAGTTTTTTATTGAAACAGGCAAAAAACTACATTTTCTTTAGAGTTGACGCGTCTAAAGCAACTGCAACTTCTAAATCTCAACTTGTTCTTCGAACCCCAGCATGTTTGCTGGAAATATTGTCCTAGATCCGTAAAGCCTATGCTCAATTACAGGTCGAGCCACTCTAAGGTGGTGAAGAGAAGTGTCTTTACTACGAGTTTGGGTTTTGCTCTGAAAAAGTCCTGCCAACACTGAATGAAAATGAGTTAAGTAACGAAAACAGTACAAGCAGGGAATCCAAATAATGTCATCACGTCCGTGTGTAACAACATAATTAAGAAAAAAAAATTTGAAGGGAACCACTCGGGGCATCGTGATGAGAGTAGAAATGGTAGGAGATAGCAGTAATTCGTTACCTTCATAAGACATCGCATCAAATTAAGCAACTCGGTAATAGATATAAAGTCAATGTGCTTTTCCCGCCAAAGCAAACTGCAGTCTAATTGTTCGCACATACGCAGAAAGTTTCTGCAATGCCGCATGAAACACAGCAGAATGTTTATGGACTGCGCAGTGGGTGTTGTTTACATGACTCTTTTTAGCTGTGGTAAAGTGTACATAAGTCAGTCGGGAGGGTGCATCAATGTTCGTCTTGGAGAGCGCGAGTCTTCTTTGAAATTCCTGGGAGCATCGCATCTCGCGGCTCATTGCAGAGTATAGTTGCTATCCTCTTGTTCAGGATACTGAAGTGGTTTTTCGATCTAACACTCAACTCATAAGTTAATGGAAGCTTTTCACATTAGAAAAAGAGAGAAACAATCCCTCAGCCAGCCTTTGGTTTTGCTGCACGCTAAAAATTTGCTTTTATAGATTATATTCCGAGATAATCTATCTTCTTTTACTTTGTGTTCTCAAGGTGCCATGGGTATACTTTTCGCCTGCACACACATGCGTTGTTTTTTTTAACTTTTTGATTGCGTGACTAAATATTCTTCCATTTCGAATAAATCGCTTTAGTTGTGAGAAAGCGCTCGTCCTCTCTTCCTTTCTGTTTATTCGTGTGCTTGAACTGACAGTTTTACCATGCATGTCCAACTAGCGCAACTTTTGATTCTGTTGCAATTCATCTTACCTGAGTTCCATGAAAAAATTTAAGTACAAATGAAAGACACCTGGACACAGCACACACTAACAACTGAAACTTCATTGGAGAAAACATATATATATATATATATATATATATATATATATATATATATATATATATATATATATATATATATGCGGTCACAAGTACATGTGGGGTGACAAAAAATAATCAGATGAGCAGACATCTGATCATTTTCTTTTACCGTGCGGACATCATGCTTTGTACGGCACTCCACTGTCGTGTGGGAAGTGTTATTTTAGATTCAATACTCTAATTATAGATCACAAAGCTTCTCTAAAGGGACAACCATGCTCTGACATATCATCGCACTGTAGAGAGTTTGGCTGCGCACCCTTGTTTGTTGATACGGTGGTTAAAGCTACATTCAGGAACAAGGTAGCACGTGAAATTGAAGAGGGGTATCTCATCAACAAAGCTGGTGATTCATGTGTCGCACTACCCTCAGGGTTGTTGCTTGTCGCTGAGGCAGATTCTCTGGAAACGCATCATTTATACAATATGTCTGCTCATCTAAATTTTCTTTCACCGCACGTGTTCTCGTAACCGCATATATATGTGTCTCTTTTCTCCAATGAAATTTTAGTTGTTAGTGTGCGCTGTGTCCAGGTGTCCTTCTTTTGTACTTCAATTTTTTCGCGCTACTCAGTTAAGAATACATATTATTACTCGTGGTTTAAACGATGCTACCCCTTTTTACACAGAATGCTGCCAAGAGCGATGCCTTCATTCAGAGAAGGCACTTTGAACTTTCTCAATTACACAGTACTATTCCACAATTAAAATTGTTCAAGTAGCATCATACAATAAAAAAACACTGAGGGGTTTTACTACGCACAAGGCACAGGATATTGACATCGCCTTCAACTTTGAAAAACGGAGCTTATCGGTCGCCCAGTTTTTTTACACAGTAGCAAGCCCTAATGCACCAGACGAGTTTATTTGTCGGATTGCGTAAAATTACGTACAGTGCTCATGGATTTAAACGTGACATCACATTATATTGTGTATCTATGTATACGGGTATGTGCCATTTCTCAAGATAACTACGTGATGTTGCGACATCAGTAAGGATATTGTTGGCTGTGAGGTACGTATTTCAGCCGAAATTACGCCTATATGATCCGAACTCTATATTGTGGAAACAAAATATGAGCTGTTCTTTAAGTTGTCCCGTTTCTCTCCCTGAGCACTGCACCCTGCTTCGAAGAACCAAACTATCAAAACAGTTTCACTACGTGTCCTTATCAAAACACGCGTAATTAAAAAAACAAAGGGAAAGTAGGCGGAGAAATACAAATTAAAACCTGGGCTCATAGATCTCATGACCCCCTGGGAGATGAAGTTATGCAATTGTTTTTCTTTTGTAATTAATAAAGTTGTAATTTATCCTTGATAATTCATCAAGCGTTAAAACAATAAAAATGGAAATCGAATTATATACATCAAATATTTTACGGAAAAAACAATAGCGAGAAACCCATATTTTGCTGGTGTAATGCTGCCGACAAAATAGAGCCTGTCTGGAAGGAATAGAAAACAGAAGGTGTTGTCGTATCGCTTAAACAAAACAGCCTAATCACGTAACCACGATTACTATGAAGTTATATACTCACGAACCATGCAATGTGCTATGTTTTTGAGTTATCACAATACTTACGAACAACGTGCGATGGTAATGAATATGATAAACTCACTTTCATATTCAACCTGAGACTTGTCTTTCACGTAGCCTGTTAATCCAGATAACATATTCATACCTTTAGGCCAACACGTTCATTCGTACCACTTTTGGGAGAATTTGTGAAGATAACCTTGCCAACAAGCATGAGTGTCCATTTTTTTCCCGCAAGTCAACTTTCGCCAATCCAGTGACCTACACACGCAACGCACACAAAAACACTTCCACGTTTGTCCACAATCGCACCACGTACATTGAAGTGGATTCCTGAGAGCTGCGTAATTATCTTCTGTAAATTGCAGGAGTTGTGGAACACGAATTAAGAGCAAGAGAAATGAAAAGTGACACAATCCGCATCACAACCATGACTCCAGCGAGCGAAGGAAGAATGGCACGGATGGATACACTGCAGGCTTGGCAGTGGAAGCTACATTACCCTTGAGATCAATTATTTAAACGCTTTTCACTGGAACTAAATGATCCCAAGCTTATTGGCGAACAAAGTTTCATTCGTTCACAATTATTGACGCAATATTATTAGCATACGACTGAATCTTTGCGCGAACTATTTTCTTCGTCGTTACTGGAAATGGGCCGCGGCACTTCTTGTCGGCTGTGTGGATTGACTTCTCTGTTCAGCATGCGTTCCCTGAACTTTTCATCCCTGTACTGCCTCCCTTCCAAATTCTTTACTGCGTGCATCTCTTGCAAGCTTGCAAGCAGCTGCAGTGCGGTCAGGCGAATTTTTTGGGACATTGGAACTCTGATTCTCCCTGAGGGCCCAGAAAGCTACAGGTGTATGACGTTTGAGACAGGCATTCGGTGAAGCTGCAGTCACTGTTTCGTGTACGCTGGCTACCAAGAGGCGTTTCAGCCGGAATTCTTATTTCTCAAGCATTTTCAATATTAACAATATTATTCAATCAAAAAATTATCTATCAAGCATTTATTTGACGTATCCCGAAACAATCATAGGTCCATTGTGCTCGCGCACGCAAGATTAAAACAATAATATGAAACAGTGCATTATAAACTGCCTAAAGAAAATCAAACCAATAAGAAGTGCAAAAAAGGCGCAGACAAAAAGAAATCAACGCAAATAGAGAACAATATATAAAAGAGAAGATATTCATGTAATGGGACTGAAAAATAATCCAGAATATACACAACTGTTTGGAAAGCTTCCTGAAAGACGTAAAAGGGAAGAATCTGTATATGTACAAATCTACGTTAGGACAGGGCAAACCTTACTGATAAAATAAAATGACTGTGGACAATGAAAAGCATAAGCAATCGAGAAAGTTGACATTAGAGAGACTCGGTATTCTGTGAAGGATAGTGTGAAGAATCTTGCAGGTACGTGCAACGGTCGATTCTCTAAGGATACCTTACGCGGAATTTGAAAATTATTACAATGGAGAAGGGCAGAATATCTTACCCTGAACGAGCTTGTAAAAAATAACAGCTCAGCGCGGTTTTGTCAGCCGTTAAGTGATGGCGAAGGCAATTTCTGAGCAGTGTTGAAAAGTCTGGTGAAACGATGGGTGTAAATGCTTATGATTTCTTTGGACTCGCTCATTGGCGTTACGTTACTGCTGAACTTTGCAAGGACATTCCAGATCAAATATGCATATATACTCAAGTTGAGAAAGACTTATCGCGGTGTACAATTTGTAGAAGGCTATTAGAGAACTCAATTCTCGAGAGATGTTATGTCAACAGAAAGAGAACGAAGGCCTCGCATGACAGCACATTTACTGCGTGTAGAAAAACAATTGAGCATGCTATCAAAAAGAACATCAAGATTACTGATCACATAAACCTTGCATAACGACACAGTATTGACAAAGTATGGAATTGACACGTTGGACGTTTTGCTAGACACAACAACAACAACAATTACAATATTATTAACATATAATTACTATATTATCAATATTAGCATTAATATTATTATTATTATTATTATCACACACTCATATTTCACATGGCCGATAATATCTGGCCACATTGAAACAATAAAGAACCGCAGGTGGTCAAAACTTACGAAGCCCTCCACTACGGCGTCTCTCATAATCAAATAGTGGTTTTGGGACGTTAAACCCAAGAAATCAATCAATCAAATCAATCAACATTGAAACAAATGCTAGTATCAGGGTGTGCATCAACCTCAATACGCGAGTGTGTGATTGCACATTTCGTGGGTGCACGTACCGGCATACATAATAAATACGAAAGTCTTTCTGGGGACCTTTGACGCAGAAATTTCGGTCTGTCTGTCTTTCTATCTGTCTGTACATTTGTCTGTTTGTCTGCCCTAACGATGCCTCAAACGGCACCAAACGACCAACCCTATTCGCGGCACCCACCAATATTGCTCAAGGTTTCAGCATTCATAGTTGTGCGATCGTCAATTGAAAAGCAACTATTGCCCGTATCTGAGGCGCCATAACAACACTTCGAAGTTTTGTATGTCTGCCTTTGAACTAGAAGACGCACTCACAAGTAACTCTAAGAAATGTAGCGTTTATCGCGCTACGCCGACAGTGCAACGCGATACTCAAAAAGGTGTTTCCAAGGCTTTGCTTCGACGTCACGGGGGTGGCACCTGCCTGTCGCGTTGCGTTCTACACCTTATCACCTCTGAGACTGGCGCACATCTTTTGCAGCGGGCTGCACGCCTTCGTTTTAAAAAATAACTTCCAGATGGCGCTTGTGTCTAACGTGCCTTGAGGCGCTCGTCCGCCTCCGCTACGCGCTCGAGGCACTCTAACGCAGCGCCTCCGAAATACCCCTCACTGATTTTCTTGCGCAGAACATCAAATAAACGTTTTGTTCACTCTCTCCAGACGCAAGACTATCGTCTGTCGACTACATTTGCGTGAGGAACCAATTTTTTTATAAGTAAATGCACCCCAGTGTTAGTGTTGAAAAGGTATGTTCGCAAGCTGTTCTATCACGCGGCTGCACCGCGAAGATCTGTTTACATAAAGTAGAGTTTGGCTTAAGCATCATACCAGTCCTTATACGCAAACATGTGTCATACTAATTTTATTCGCAAGGTATAGTTCATGCTAATTCTGAAGAGGCACGTGCGACCTTGACTAAATATTGACAGACTCCCTCAATATAGAAGTTTTGTGAATTCGGCAGCCTACATTAAAGTTTGCAATAAAGCTTGAGCATTTCAATACATGGTCCAATAAATATGTATCACGTATCCTGTTTGCGAACACTACACCCACTAAATTGTTCACCAGTGCAATCATACAAATTTTGATAAAAGTACTATCTTCACAGCCAAGAACATTGAACGTAGCCAAAGGAAATGCAAGAGACATTTTTGTAGTAATTTAGTGCAACTTCCAACATGAATTTAAGATATAACTGCATGCGAGTTGCAGTCCCATAGGTTTTTTTTTTAAGATACTTCATTAAAAGTCGCACTGCGCATGATATTACGGTAATTGGCAGATAAAAGCAATCACAGATGGGTTAAACAAGATAAACTGAAGTTTTGAAAAATGAGGGGAGCTAATAGCCGTCAAAACATTCCAATAATTAGCAGTTTTGTCCACTGAAGTGCTAGCTAAAAATTAATTGATATTACCTTTTCTTGCAGCCACTCCTAACTATGCAATAAAGTGAACTATATATGTTGCATGCATGCCGTTTTTACATAATACTACATAGGATTGCTTGATCAGTATAGCAAGGTTCAGAAGCTTCAATACGTTTTGAGACCTGACACAATTCCTTCCTTGTTAAACACGTCTTTTCTTGTATACAATATTTACGTCGTAATAATTGCAACGTTCTGTTACAAACCTGAATTCCGCGAAAAACTAAACTACACGAATGCATGCATAGGTACAACCATCACGTACACAATGCTGACGTAACTTTTTGTTTAATGGCGCTGTAAAAACAATATGTATACTCAATACTCTTGTTTGTGTAAAAATTAAGCAGGTCACCATTGTGAACGGATTGTTATATACGACAATCCGCCTAAAATTTTCTGATCGTGGCGCTATATATATGTGGTTCTTCCCATATAAGGGAGCACTTCCACATGTAACTATCTACTTGTTATGTTATATATGGTGTGGCCGTGCCTTATAAAGCCGGATTTGACTCCTTATATGGACCAAACATGGCATATATGCCTGTATATAACACCATATATGAATCGACCCCACCAGGTATACATCCATATAGAGTAAATTGAAGCCCTATATGCTCGCATATGTGCTTATATGTGGTCATTAATAACCTATATACGTACCTTATATGGCATTTTTGTAAGGGATATGGCCTCAGATTCCATCCGTTGCAATTTATCAGCGCTAGTGATAGCTGAAAAATTATGGCAATATTTGCCAGGTGTATTTTCTCAGATATATCAGCTACGGTTTTACGTGAAAGTGACCTGCCAGGAAAACTGGCTTGCGAGGTCTTTTGGCAGGCAGAGGTCGATAATTAGGGCAGAAAAATTGTGGCAGATGCGCTCTGAAGGTGTGATTACAAAATAGACAGTGGAACTGCTGTGCTTCATTTACCTTTTCCTCACCCTGACTTTACTTTCTCTCCCATAGTTGAAACACGCTATATATATCTATCATTTATTTCGCCATTTTCCATACCTATTTATTCCCTTCCTAACCCACATCTCGCGTTACCGTCCCTAATCGTACGCTATACTATAATTGGCTATGCTATTTTCCTTTTCTCTCTCTCTTGAACTTCCCGTTTCTTTCTCGATTTTGCTGTTTAATCGTCATACTTGATTCGGTTGTCACATTTTCTGGTTATCTTTCTGCCATGCTCTTTATTTATATATCAGTTTTTTTAATCTTATTGCCTCGTTTATCTGTACTGATTCTCTGGCCCAAATGAGCTCATTTCACGCCGGACGATTCACAGCCTTCGCCTCCATACTTCCGTTCCCCACCCCCTGGTATGTTATACTCTATGCGACTACTCTACCCGTATATGTTATGCACTGATGGCGTGCCTGGATAGCCTTGTGGCTACGACTCTCCTGTCAAAACGTGAGTTCGGGAGTTGGAATATCGCCAACAGGTCTTCTTCTTCAATCTTTGCTTTTTATCTTGACCTCACTTATCTGGTTTATTGCCTTCGACGCCGAAAAAATTCCTGTTCATGATGACTATAGTTCTTGTGGGCGACTAACAAAGATTCTGCGAAATTCGACAGATTCACTGCTAAAATATAATTCCTATGCCTATTCAGAAAAAAATGAGAAAGAGAGCTTTGGCGTGTGTGCACCTGACTTGTTATATCTTTTTGTATCGTTTTTATACCACGTATAGTGCGATTCTCCCTCCTATCGTTTTTAAATATCTTTCCGGACCGGGAACGTGACCTTCTTCCATATTCTTCACAGCGGGACGCTTCTACTGCCAAAGACGATAGTGATGGCTTTGTAATGAACGAACGTGCAGGCAAAAAACACCAATAAAGCCTTAGAAACTTGAACCGACAAGTGGGCTAAATAAAAGAGCAAGTTGCCGTATCAGTCACGAGTGATCACCAAAAAGTACGCACTTAAGATGCATCGATTGCGGGAAAACATGGTATAAAGAAACGCGTGCGTCCGCCACACCTCCCGCGGCCGACCTATGTATACATGCACATTTCTGTGCATACACCAGCATGGTTTTTTTTAGCGAGCGATGCCTCGGACATTAAAATCATCGCTGTTTTTTTTCTCCTGAAAACTTCGCGTTAAAATTCACACCTACAATTAATGTTCACACGCAACGTCTTAACCTTTGAATATATATAACCTCCAAAGTTAAAGGCTGTTTTTTCAGGAGGCGAAAGAATATCAGCTTTACAAAATAAGAAAATTATGCTTGAATGAATGCTTACCCGATAAGTACGAGCACGACATCAGCTACTGTGTTAATCTTTGTAATAAAAGTGTAATAAGCAGCTTCTGCAGACACCTTAGTGGAGACGAGTTCACTTCCATCTACGGGTATCCTGTAAGGATCCATGTGCTGCATGTGCATTAGGTCATGTATTATGTTTTTGAATATAGCAACTTTACGACTGAACTTACCGCATCTGTGGTCTGAAAGCCCGTGATGACGAGCGAACCAGGGCGTGGAAGCTGTTTTAATATAAAGTTAAGCTGGTAAAAAAAGAAGCCATGTCATTATAGTTGCAAATTCGTTGCAAAGACGTGCACTGTCTTTTAACTTAGTCATGCAAACAGGGATCACTCAATTTCTTGCCACGTCGTCAGTATTTTGAGCCATTCACTTCATTACTTTCAGGTAATAAGGTGTGATCTCAGGTGTCAAAAAATATGAGTTTTCAAAGCGATTAAACCTCGCGATGGTTAAAAAAATAAGACATCTGAAAGAGAGCAGCAGCACGGTTTCACTACTGCTGAAGCTGATTATTTGTAGAGCACCCGGTACAAAAACAGCTGACTACCCACACTTGGACGGGCTGAGCCACTTGGCTGCATAATTGCAGAGGCCTATTCTTCTTGCTAAACTTTGAACGAACCTTTAGTGCAGAAATGATGTTGTAACAATAGGAAGTGTGGGTGCACTTTATAAAATTTTCTTTTTAGGGGCGAAGCATCTCATGTTGTGGGTCGTTCCCTCGTCTGTAGTAGTAGTAGTAGTAGTAGTAGTGGTGATAGTATGTAGCTACCTCCAGTTTATGAATTGCTAAATAGTAGGGGTTGTGTTTATATGTTCTTGGAAGTATTATCACTAGATGGCGTTAAGGGTTTTTGTATAGTTGACAGATGGGTGGACAGAAGAAAAACCGACAGGCTAACAGACAGATGGATAGATGGACGAAGAGACAGACAGACAGACAGACAGACAGACAGACAGACAGACAGACAGACAGACAGACAGACAGACAGACAGACAGACAGACAGACAGACAGACAGGCAGGCAGGCAGGCAGGCAGGCAGGCAGGCAGGCAGGCAGGCAGGCAGGCAGGCAGGCATATGAACGGACAGAGAGGCGCTTCACCCGTGGGAATGCTGCGAATAATTTCCCCTACTTTTAGATGCGGAAGCATCTTATACTCGCGCCTTGTAGTGCGCCGTCCGCGCCGTCCGCACCGCTTCTCGAACATTCGACAGCTGACGCGCGCGCATGCGCCGTCGCGCCGTCGCCCACCATCTGTGCCGCGCGCGCTACAGCCCGGCGTTCAACAACGCGCCAACGGCGAGCACTGCGTTGCTACCGTCTGTGGCGTCGACGTCATGACGATGTACCTCGCGCCAAACCTCTCTCGTGCCGCCGTAGAAAAGTACGTCGACGAGGCCGTGCAAGATTACAGAAAACAACAACCGCAACATCGACCGTTCATGCTAGTTGGCGACTTCAACGTCGACGTCATCAAGGACGATTGGATAGTCGAATACATGGCGTCGCGACACTCGATGAAACGAGCAACGCATGACGACTGCAAACACCACCAGCCGACCACCATTCGCGAAACCTGCATCGACCTTTGCGAATTTCGACCTACGACCGATGCAACCCGATCCACTCACTCTTTACTTTACCGACCACAAAGCCATCGTCCTCAAAGTTCGTCGCAATAAATAAAACACCGCCCTTTCGCATACGTGCCGTACGTGTTCACTCATTTAACACCCCATTTCACAACCACGTTAACCAATTTAGCCATCGACCCAAGTAAGTCGCAATTTAACACCCGTTAACCAATTACATGCTTCCGCATCCTCCTCAGTGTTCCCCCGAGGGAAGCTGCGGGCAATTTTTTTTGCGCTACGTCTTTGAATACAACGTCTTCAAGAATACTATAAGAGCTCTGTTGAATGCACTCTACTGTGGCTCCACCTATTAGGCCACCAACATAGCTACCTGCTTAAAATTATCAAGGAAGCAATACCGCAAGCACATACCTAAAATGATGAGAGACTAGTCGACAGAAAGCTTAATCATTATTGAATGTAGCACTTTCAACTCTTGCAATCTTCCTTGTGTACACGAGAGGTGTTTAGAAAGATTCTGCTATTGGTTAGAAGAAAGAGACAAAAGGATGAAAATTTTTGGATTTGGTCACGTCTGGGACTCGTTAATCAGGTTGTGGGAACACCCAGCAGAATCCATCAGCGTCCATGCCCCACAAAGGCCATGGGCAGCAGCATTCGGGCTGCACTCAGTCTCGAGCACACACCCCAGCACGTGTCACGAACAACTAGTACACCTCGTCATCGCCTTTATCTTGCTCCTCGTCCCACATGTGGCTCTACAACGATACATCCCCTTCTCCCATTCGGAAGTGTTGAGACTGGCTGGCGGCCACCAACTTCAATGGCACCACCCCCCGCTGAAAAACCTCTAGAGCTGGCCACCGATCGGATAACTAGAAAAGCGCAGCAGACGATTCAGTACAGCTGTGGAGTCGAGGTCTTCCAGCCAGCTGCAGGTTCTAAACGTTCCCATGTATCCCATGGTACCACACACGCTCTACTGTACTAGGGCAACAATGACCGCCTGGTAGACGTCCTTGTTCTTGCACAGCGGGGGCACTCGGCAACTCCACGGTGACGTGCTACAATGAACCCTCAGGATTCTTCCACAGCAAGCCAACCTCAGAGGTGTGTAAGCTATGGGATGGTGTAGCAGACTCCCGACGCCTGTTGGTCCACGCATCCAGTCCTCCTTCTCGGGCTTGTTTATCTTCTTCAGCTAGCCAATATTTGTAAATACTTCGTCTTCATACTTTTTGGTGCTTCTTTCGTCCTTCTCTTTGTCTGTCTACGAGTTTTTCTCTTCCTGTTCCTACTCGTCTTTGCCCGAAAGTTTGTCATTATCATCACCATCACCACCCTAGATATCACAGAAGCCATACTTTTACAGTGTCACGGGGTCATCGCAATCCAGCTCCGTCATCCATTTTCCTCTCTCTCACCTTTCACTGCTACCTCACCGTCTTTGAAGTCGTTCTTGTTCGTTGCACGATTTTACGTCTGGGTATTAAACTGCTTTTATTTTTCGAATTTATTCTCATTCATGTTTTATCTCTTCCCGTTGTCTAATTTTCAGCCACTTTCCTTGTGCTGACCATCCGCGTTTTAAAGCTTTTTGTCTTCAATTTCGGACACCTCAGGCAGTTTGCTCCAGCGGAGAAATGGTCACGTCAATGCCTCTCTCATCTTCGCGAAGATTACTTTGTCAGCATGCTGCTGTATCATGACCTCGTCTTGCTCTCAAGTCGAATGTATAGAATTTTCGTGACTGCAGCACAGCCGATACAGCCATTCGTGCTTCTCCGTCTGGTCTTCGGTAGATCTGAGCAGCTCCTATGCCTGCCCAAGACTATCGCACCGTAAGGAATGCGGACATCTATGAGTAACAGAATAGCCAACATGACATGGCCTTTGTCATGAACGTCATTCAAACCCAAACCCTGTGGCGTCCAGGCTGCGACTTGCAAAGAGCACCAACTATGGCACGCGCCAAGAACGACGATCGCACCTCGTCATCGTCTCCTCCTCTTCTGCGTCGTCCCTCACGTGGTCCTTCCATAAACTCTCGAGCATGTTTATTCTTTTCCTACGTAAACCCGTCTTAAACACGTGTATCTATGTCAATGACGCAAGAAGCACCACCGACCTTCACCTTTGAACTCTTCATTTTCAGAGTTTATGAAGAGTTTGTCTTTGGCGATGCTTTCTTCGTTGTCCCGAAAATGTTTGCCCCATATCCGGTTCCTATGCGATGGAAAACAAAGGAGTCCCTTGATGCCAGGTCAGATGAATGAGATAGGCGGGCCCAGTTTTGGGATTTTAAAGAGGCTGCATGCGTCACCGTTATGTCTGTTGAGTGAGCCGTACCTCTCCGACTGGTGTTGGCAGCTTTGTTTCGGCAGCCAATTATTCGTTATAGGGAAACAAAATATTGCAATCTGTTCACGTCACTAAAACATTATTGAATTTGGTCGCCCAAACTAAAGTTAATGTCAAGCGAGAATTGTGACCCTTGCCGGTATAATTATTCAGCTACATAGTAATCTCTTTTTCTGTCGCATTTGCCTCCTAAAAAGTGTAACTAGCTGCCAATTTTTTGCACGAATTCAATACAGCGCCAAATAGATCCCTTAACACGATAATTAGTCAATAACCAGTTCTCTAAAAAACGTGGTCTTCGGTGTTAACGTTCAGAAGAGTTACTCATGAAAACTGCTGCAGTCATGGGCATTGTATACTTGCCTGCCTAGATAACTGAAGCAGATACTTCTGCACTGTGTTCCCTGCCTCTTTTATGTGCCTATTTAATACGCTGTCGACAACGACGTATGCCTCAATTGTGAAACCAACTTGCTGTTGCGTGCATTCTGTAAATGCAAAAAAAGGATTAGCGTTACTGAATCTGAACGAACCGTGAATGCAATAATTATTATTTCAACTACTTTCTCAACAGTGGCAATGTAATTGTTTTTCAGACGTTAACACTAACCCCGCAGACCCATACCCATTCGTCGCCTTAAAACGTCTGCTCTGTCATTCGTACGTTGAATGCCCACTTAGCAAGTATGTTCATAATTTGAAAGCGTAATTATACAAAATATTTCATAGAAGATACATATTATGTGTGTCAGCACTTTTTTCACATCATGTTTTGTTAACGAAGCTGAAAACCAATACCATGATATTTACCTTTATGACAAATAAATTTTGAGAACTGGAGATGCAATATGATTGGTCAACAGCAACATGTAGCACTCTTTTGTCAACACCGTTTCATTATCAGAATTATGTCACACACAGTTGGTGAATTTAAATTTAATCAAGTACACGAATATCGAGGGTTGAGGCTTTTTATTGTAGTTCGGCTCATAGTTTCCGGTTACAACGAATTTAGGTTGTGTTTATTTATCCCATGTGCCACTGAAATGCCATGGCGTTTTGTCTGATGATCCTATGTTGACTGCACAATTCTGTAATTAACGTGGGTCAGACCTGCAAAGTTGCGGTCACCGACTTTTCTTTTCATAATCCCTCGATTTTGGAAAACATAATGAATACAATCTATTTTTGCAACGAATATTCTAGTTGCTACAAATACAATAACGTTCGAAGATTTATATTATGAAAAACCTACCACATATCCGTGAACTATTAGTAATTAAATTATGATTTTTAAGCGAAACTCCCTAAAACGAATGTTTTGTAATGAAGAGGCCCAATGATGCAGTCACAACGAATGTTGTGCGTGAGGCATGAGCTAGAGCTGCCTTGTTTGACGCTGCTGCAACGCTGCCCGTGCCCATTCACCTCTTGTGTCTATTGTTTTGATGTCACTGCCGCTTTTCGCCTCGCGTTCCGAATATTTTTCGGACGGACGTTGCCGAGGTTTTCCCAGCCCTCAAATCGCGTAGCAAAAACAAGCCGTTCGTCATGCCTCACGACGCTGTCTCAACATCCTCACCGGCTTCACCACCCATGTGTCCCAGTGCCCAGACTCTGCGGGAGCCCGAGATTTTCAGTGAAACTGACGAGAAATACTTAAAAGATCGGCTGAAAGTCTATGCAAAAGTGAGCGCTACCAACATGTAGGACGACCCCATGAAGCACAGTACCATGATGTTCATTTTAACGGATGTCTCCAAGCTGTTGTACAAAAACTCGCAGCATATCCACGAGGTGAATGATGGCCAGTGGGGTGAAGCGGACGGACGCATGAATGGACGGACGGACGAGCAGGTGGACGCATGGACAGACGCATGAAGGGATGGCTGCACGAACGCCCGAATTGACGGACATACAGGCGGATGCACGAATGAACGGACTGATAAAGGCTTCGCCGCCCTCATCATTAATAACTCGGTAAATATGCTGTGACACCATTTTTATTTAGATGCAATGCAATGCAACTCGCTACTACGATGACTATGAGGACACGGTACATACGACTTACGTCTTAAGAGGCTTCAATCTTAAAAACATGAGGCCTATATCCCCACTTAGGCCACTTTCGAAACCAGCATGGTAGCTGTTTCCGAATTCCCTGGTTTACGCATACTTTCAGCAGAACAACGACTATGAAGCCACTTCCAAGAAAGTAGGTGAGACATTGACCAGATACATCGAGGCAATGCTCGACCTCAGCCGGTGTGTTACGGCAACGATGGCACTAGCTGAGAAGATACGCAGTATCATGAAGGGCATTCTCTGATGACGCCTTTCGAATGCTGCTCTCGAAAATTTTAAACTTCGTGCCATGCCAGAGTTTCGATGAGCTCCGAAGAGAACGTCTTTTCACGCCGCGCCCTAACGTTTAGGTCGACCCCATCTTGTACCTGACTACCTCCCCCGACCTTCAGTCACTGCTATCTCAGATGAAGGACAGGTTATCGGTGCTGAGGTCACTCGCCATCTTTCGCTGCTGTTAACAGTTGGCCAAGCACCGTCACCTCTGCCAGCTAACATTCGCCAGGTCACTCAAGAGCAAGTCTGCAGGCACGGCTCTGTCATCTGTCGGCGGCACGTCACGGTTGCCGACTCCTGCTGCCTGCGCAGAGGTGAATGTGCCTTGAAGCTATGCTCCTATTGCAGCACAACCACCTCCTCATACCTTTGTATCGCAACCATCAATGTGACTCCCTCTCTGGTTTGATTAGTCAATGTATCTCATGAATAGAAAATAATGCCCGCTTCCGAAAACCATCCAGTATGTTATGCCTGTCACCTGCCTCTCTATGTTGCGCAATTTTCCCGTCGGCAAGACCCATTCTACCACCAGAGGTACCTTCAGATCTTCGAAATTGGCCCTTATATCTCATCGCACCCGCGTTCGCAGTATCTCAGAAGCCAGATATCATCGTACACTGACACCACCCTCCTGCTAACCACGGCTCATCATCACTCGTGCGTCATTAATATTCTTGGCCGTGCAGGAAAGCTAATTGCTAAGCTCCAGAGCCAGGAACTGCGTCGTATGTGAAAGGAACAAGGCTTCTCTATCCCCCGAGGAATATTCCTGATGAATATATCGGCAGCCTCACTGCATTCTCCTTCTCGGCACGGGTGCTGCTCTTTCAGTTATCAATGCCAAACTGAGCCACTTGCTACGAAAGTTAGAAAGCTACCACCGACCACGTTGCTTGATACAGAAAACGCAGAGTGCGTGACACCGGCCGCTGCCTGTACTGATATAGTTCTCATTGACGGCCTCCTCTACATCGTCGAACTGCTAGTTTTGAATCCCTGCTCCCACGGCCTCATTCTGAGTTGGCCCTTTGTCTCCGCTAATAAGGCTGTCATCAACTTTTCTAGCGCTGAGAAGGCATTTGAAGTACTTCGCGACGCCCTGTTCTTTGACGCTCTTTAAACCGTAGATAAATATTTATAACGGCTGGCGTTATCATACCATGCACTCCTTTGCCCTCTCCACCGAATCTTGCAATGTTTCCACTGAAAGGAACGCTCTTATTATGTCAATTGTCGTTTTTATTCATCGCAAGTCTTCACCATTGCCTTACGCATTTTCGGAAAATTATGACAGCCCAGCAGACTTCTCGTTTCGAACCAGTTGTGATATCCTGTTACACTGCTTTTTGGTGAGTGGCTCAGCCATGTTTACATTCATGACGTTTTTACAATCATCGATATGCTGGCTGGTCTGTCGCCGGAAAACGAAGTCGTCGGAGTTACGTGTGCCTTTCCGCCAAAGACTTCTATGCATGCAGTACAGAGCAGCTTTAAAATCTACAAATTAGCTATGTCGCAATGCACCTAGCTTCAATGGCGCCTGCACAAGTTCCGTTTCTTATTTGACTGCCAGCATACTTTCCTCCGCCACACGCTAGCTGTACGTCAGAGCATTGACACGGGTACCAATGTGCCACTGCAACAAATACGTTATCGTGTGTCTGCGACAGGGCACAAGGTTTTCGACGACCACTTTGCTGACATACCCAAGCGTGGCGTCATCCAGCCTTCGAATGGCGCCTGGGCATCTCCAGTCGTTCTCGCCAGAAAAAATTACTGGTCCTCGATTCTCTGTTTATCACTGTCGTCTTAACAAATAAACTGAGAAGACGTTAACCTGTCACCGAGATTTGACAATGCCCTTGATTGCCTCCAAGGCACGGAACCTTTCTCTTTATTCAATTCACGAAGCGGCTATTGGCCAGTCGCTGTGGCACCTTAAAGGCCACTCTAAATCGACCTTCATCACACCCAAGCTCCTTTACAAATTTCGTGTCATACCTTTTGGATTTTGCAACATTCACTCAACATTCGAGTGAATGATCAACAATGTTTGACATGGTCTGAAGTAGAAAATGTGCATGTGCTACTTAGTTGGTATGGTTATAATTTTACCAGACTTTCCCATGCATCTGTGCAGGCTAGCGGAAATTTTGCAGTACCTAAGTGATGCTGGCCTTCAGCTTAACTAGAATAAATTCTGATTCGACGCAAGGCAGCTCAGAGTCTTCTGCCATGCCATCTCCAAAAACGGTGTTCTTCCAAACACCTCCAAACTTCGAGCAGATGCAGACTTTCCTCTACCTGCGTCTCTCAAAAAGATTTGGAGACCCTGTTCGTATTTTTACTGCTTTGTTTGGAATTGTAGATGACCACATCACTTTTGAATAAACTTACGTGAAGTGATTCGAAAAGTTAAGCTTGGTCACCCACCTGTGACCCTGCCTTTAATATGTTGCACCTCCTGCTAACCTCACCTCCAATCCTCCATGACTTAGAGCCTATATCACTGATTGAGTTGCACACCGACACCATTGATGTTTGCCGCACCATTCTCGCTTAGCGTAAATCAGAATTCCCAGAGTAAGTTGTGACGTACGCAAGCTGTAGCCTTACTAAAGCAAAGAAGAATTATTCTGTGACAGAGCAGGAGTGTATTGCTTTAATTTGGGCCTTGGATGCATTGAAACCTCATTAATATGGCCACTCTTTCAACGTAGTCACAGGTATTCATGTCCTTTGTTGGCTATTCACGTTCAAGGACCCCTCTGGCTGTTTAGCTGTCGGGCTACTGCGCATTGCGGTAGTGAGATTCGTATCTGCGTGTTGTCAACATGTGTTGCCAAAGTCACACCAATACCGATGCATTATCACGCTTCCTTGTATCAATTCAAAGCTCAGTCGGCCTGCCTGCCGTGGACGAGGTGCTTTTGTTCTCAGCAGGGTGCGACAAGGCGTCTCAGCAACGTGAGCTTGACTAGATCAGCGTTCTTCGGCGAATTCTTTCCAGCCCGTAGGCTTCTGCAGCTTTTCGAACATTCCTTTCGAGATCCACGTTGCTCTCCTCTATGGCAGCAACTACATATAATGGCCGAAAGTGGTCACTGGTCATACTTGATTATCTTCATACTAAAAGATCCTTCGCTTTGCAAGACTGACCCACAGTGTCCACAAGCGGGTGTCTTCAAAACAGGCGTCTCCTTTTCACCTATATATATAATTTCCAGCAAGGCTTGTAAGGTGGGGTGGGGTAAAAAGTGGCAGTTTTCGGAACTAGTGATTATCTCCCTATGGAAAAAAACGACCATCATAGGAATGGTCGATTGCATCATCCACCATTGCGGTATATTATGGGGCTGAAAATATTGGTGGTACATCATGTATGCTGACGTATGGTGGATTCTTGAGTGTCGACAATGTTGGAGCGTGAAACGGCGTCAAAACTATTATGACGAGCGGCCACTAAAGAGGAAAAATGATTTTAAAGATAGCAATGCAAAAAAGCACCCGTAAAGAAAAGAACGACGCTAGCATGAGTATTCAAACGTAAAATTTTCTGCTTCCCAAGAAAATACACTAAACACTGTCCTATGCTGACAAATGCAAAATCACGGTAATATGACTAGTCAGCGTACTAACTGACCAGTCAACATCTCTTTTGTTTGATTCGCACTCGAGATAGACAAGACCTGCACTCGCTACTATATTATGCACATTTATTAAACACAAACTGGTGCAAGCACACTTGTTGGCCACCCACTATGGCAATAATAATAATAATAATAATAATAATAATAGTAGTAATAATGTCTTGGTAGTATGCTGGCATTTGCTATGCTATCCTTCGTAATTCTCCTGAGCAGCCCGCTATCCATTAAAATTGCAAGGTATTTTGTGCCAGCTGTTCATGCAGTGCGTCACAACGATGAGGAATCATACTTCAAATGGGTATGCGCCGCAGTTCATAGGTGATAAAGAACAATTTTTTCTAGTGAGTTGGAGCATCGGGCGACCAACTCGTTACTTTATTCGCATTGCGTAACGCCTGGTTGGTCTTACTCTGTTCTAAAATGCTTTATTACTCACATTAACGCTATTCCTTTCCCGACATCAAGCCTGTCTAAGGCAAGTTTGAGAATTCACAAGCACCGGTGTAGCTCAGCGGTGGAATACTGGGCTGGTACGCAATGAGCCCGGCTCACAGCGGACACGGGCTCGATCTCCACTGAGCTTTTGGTACTAGGTCTCTCAGGGACGAAGCTCCTCAAGGCGTCGGTGTGTTAATCCTCCGTCATTATCATACGTAGCCACCGGGATGCGAGATGGGAGATGGCGGTACTTGGAGTGTTCACTAGATGGACGCACGGACCGACACATGAACGGACGGACAGACAGACTAGCAGAAGGACGGACGAATGGACAGACGCGTGGAGGGGGTATGTGCCACAGGAGATGCGAGATGCGATTTGACGGTACTTGGAGTGTTTCTAGATGGACACAGGAATGGACAGAGAGACATACTAGAAGACGGACAGTTGCGCGGACGTACGGATTGACGGACGCGTGGACGTATGCATGAATGAACGCACGGACAGACGAGCGGACGCTTGAATGGACGCATGGATGGTCGCGCGGACGTACGGAAGCAAGAACGAACGGACGGACGGAAACATGGATGGGCTGACGAACGCTTAGCCCCACTCATCATTCCCTCTGTGGATATGCTTTGATTTTTCATCTCATTTCTGTTATAGTGGTGACGGACACCGGCTGGTGGTGGCCGCCGTGGATAACTACGGTACCACTCCTGACCCGAGTTTTGATCTCTGAGCAGCTTTGACTGTAAAAATCAAGTGGTCTGAGGAGCAGGTGCAGTTTACCGGCGGTCACTGTCAGGCTTAGTATTCGTTTCTTACTCGTACCAAAGGGTGACATCTGTTCAGGCTTTGTGACTCATCTAGGCTCATTTGATAGATACGCCCACACAATTCAATGAGTATTGTGATTTTATTGTGCAACGTACGTGCAGTGCAATCGTTCGAGCACGCTGCTGTAGCTCTATCATTAGCAACAACTACATAATGGCTTGGCCAAAACGAATGCAGTGCGCCGAAAACTATATGTTATGATATTGGTTCAGTTAGCATATGAATTGACAAGTCTGTGTTCTTGCATAAGAGCCAGATGAGTACCAGCAAGTGCAACCAGCTGCTTTCGATGGGCGGAGGCGTACGTTTGCTGGAAGTGCTGAAACTGCATCGCATCGATGTTCGTCGCTTCTTGCGCGGACAGCGAAAACAATGAAAAAAGTTTCATTTAGGCTAAACGATGTCGCGGCTATGCTGTTGTCAATCTTATTCGTAGAAATGGTGTATTCTTAAACCCAGAGGTGCCGGTGATACTTGTACGGGCTTGGTTGGTATGTACAACCTTTGTTGGAAATCATGGGGGTACAATAGAACTTTGGAAGTTACATTCGCTGTGGCTCGTCTCGACGCATGTCGAAAGTAAAAGTTTGTGCATTTCAGCGTCACACGCACATTGTTAACTTCAAAGTACGGCTTAAGTTATTGAGTGTGCAAGAATAGCCTGAATCGCGTACCTAGCGTGGCGACATCAAGTGACTGCGTACTCTAGTCTACCGTTGAAAGTGGCAACTGCGAAAAAGCTCATTTATTTTTCGTCAACTACGCGGCGATTTAACTCATTTACTGTCGTTGTTGAAAGCGACACTTCAAGTCTTCTAGAGAGTACAACAAAGCAAGACATGAGCATGTCAAACAGATGTAAGTACGTGCACGAAATGTAAACATTCACGGCCACATTCTACAGTCCACGAAAATTGAAGCGTTTTTCACACCGCAGGAACAAAAAAAGTCGTGATAGAAATTTATATCCCCGGTGTTGGTTTCCTTCGACCGTAACCATATTTTTCTGCACATTTCAGAGTAAAACAATACCAATAGGTGAATTCACATACTGGCATCTACTTTTTGATTATGTCACCATCATCAGCCAAGCTTGCTTCACGCCACTGTTATCCAGCTTGGTACACTAAGCCAACCACCAAAAACGTTTTACATCGCCACCATCAGCCAGCATTGGCTTGGCAACCACAACCATCTGCCGGCACTTTTTCCAGTCGTCGTCATCATTCATCACCGTTAAAGCTTTTACCATGTCTACTATTAATTCCCCCATGTTCAGTACTTTTTCCACCGTGTTCACAAAAATTTCCTCCATCCACCAACCCAAGAACTTAAATAGAGAGGCGGTTAAAATATTATGAGATTCCATGGCATATTGCAGGCGGCTTCAATAAAACTTCACGTTGCTCGCAGGAGGTTGGTTATGCTTTGTGAATTCACTCTTAGCCATAAATGTGATTGTTCTGAATAGAAGACTCACATTAAATTTGAAGCTTTCACGAAAACCAACAAGCAAGGTACGGCAAATTCTGAACAAACAAGAGAAAATTTTGACACAAGAACCATATTTATATAGTTACCGACAATAGAGAGGCATGTCAAGAAGGCCTTCAACAAAACAAACACCAGGAAGCGTTGGTAGCCCATTTCTTTCTCTAGTAGCACGCACTATTTCAAGCACTGGGTAGAACAAGTGTGCCTGAAAACAAAAGATAAGTCTGCTGTTTAACGTTTTTTTTAGTTTTGCCATCATGTGTTAGAGAATGAAAAAAAGCAAAAAGGCACGCAATCAATCCTTGCTGTATTAATATAAATAAAATGTATTGAGGCGAACTTCACACACTGCGAATAAATCTAAGTATCTTTGTACAATGGCTGAAGTTTGAAAGCGATTTCTCTTTGGACTCGATTGTATTCATACATTCATCTTTTTCCATCTCCTTAAAGCAGTCTTCCAACACTGTAATTTTGAAGAGTCACCGAGGTCGACTTATCTTTGACTAAAAGATGATGTCTTACGACCAAGTCGTCACGTCACTTGAGCCCAGCTGTTTTAAGATGGTGTCATAGATTTTTGAAATATGTGATGAAACCTCCCGTCACATCATTCTTTGTAAGTAGTAATGTTCTATTAGAGAGTAACAGGTGTGAACACCAACGTTACACTAAAGAAAATAGTATTAACTTGTATGAAATACCGCCAAACTCTGCAACGTGCGTATTCTATTACATGCTCACCTTTTTATTAGTATTTTCGCCTACCTTGGTCCCCAAGTAGACTAACAGTAGTGAAAGAAAAAATTATAGTGCCATTACGTCACAATGACTTTTTATTCAATCTTGTTACCCTGATGCCTACGGCCACTATACGGGTTTGATAAGTCGTCCTCTTACACACTACAACAGTTCGTATAGGAGATAGAGTAGGCCTAATTTCTACAGAACCCAAGCCAGACATATATTTGTAGCAACTTAGTTTTTATTTGCGAAGCATTTCTTCGCAGAATTCGGTGATTTGGAGCATATCTATCGATCTTGCCGCTTACGTTTGGATGCTCTCATGGTCACCCCCTTGACGTGGCGTGAACTAAAATTAATATGAGAGGGTAAGATTGTTCGACGAATGTGACGCCCTGGTCAAGACATGAATAATGTCGCAATCTCGTTGCGTACATCGTCAAACACTTCCTGCCAGACAGTGGCACATACCTAGGGTGGGTCTGTGCCG